>JAUZNK010051841.1:0-32598 GCA_035046665.1 Euphysa ruthae
TATATATAAAATTATCCAAGTGTAACCAAAGCATTTGTCAGGTCAGACATTTGTGGCAAAATTAATTTAGCTCTCTTTCTCTATTTAGGTTCACAATTAAATTTTCCAAAAAGTATTTTAAATTCAGTGCTAAAAACCGTACATTTATAATTGCATTGTAGGAAATTCCTGCAAAATAAAATGCAACCTAAAAAGAAAGAAGCTTAATGCTTTTGTCAATTGATCACAACACTCGAACAAATGTCAAACAAGAGTATCCTTATTGTTTATAAATTATTTATCCTCTTCTGTCTCACTCCAGTTCTTTTTAATAAATTAACTAACAATGTTTTGGGCGTTATAATTAAAGTCCATATTTTCCAACACCAACATAAAGTCTTCTCGCTCATCTTCACTTATACACCTTTTTTTTCAAATTTCTCAAGTACTGAAAATAGATGTGGTTTTTTTACTGTCTTTGATTTGTAATTGTGTTGATACAAGACTTTTTGTAGGTTTTTATCTTAATGTTTCTATTGCATGCCAAGCAGAATACAGACTTCCTACCTTGGTGGGGAACAACCTTCTTTTTGAATTTGATGTTTTAACAAATAAGAAAATTCTGAAGAACAGGTCGTTATAACAGGACAATATTGAGTTTTAATTCCATTATTGTTGATCGGTAAATTGTCAAAAGTAGTATTTTTATTTTTGAGTTCATTTTAACTCTTCTCAAATACCGTTCCTCCTGTGGTAATTATTCTCTGTCTATAGTAGGCTTGAATTAAAGCGTTTTCCACACATAAGTTTCATTTTCGACGATTTTCTTAATTAAGTTTTGCCAAATAGAAATCTGTATTGATGCAGTTTCATCTTTCACAATAGCATTTATAATGAGAAAACTCTCAAACGAAAACTGGAATCATTACAAGGACCATATGTACTTAATATGCTTTGGAGATGTGGCATTATATATATATATTTTTTTATATTCTTCGATATCTGATTTGGTTGTTTCAGCAGTTTTCTGAAGAAAACTGCCGAAACAACAAAATCGGATATCGACATTGTAGCAGCCAAAATTATTAAAGCTGAAATTCGAGAGCTCGAGAAAAGAATTAACGAATATCTGCCAACACACGAAATATAAGATTTGGATAGAATACAAGAGTGTGTACCAGAAAGTTTACAATTTCTTCTACAGTGCATGATACCGAATCATCTGAAACAGATTAGTGTGGGAAAATGTGTTGTAGAGTCGTCGCGACCATGGTCAATATTATGCCTTACCCCTTTGGAACTGTGTAACGCATATGATATCTGGAAAAGCTGTTTCGAGAGCACTTCGGTGTTATTTTCTTGCAGAATCCGCATTGACAACTTTAATGGTTATTATATTAGTTGAAGAAAAAGGAGTGGATTTTACCCAGTTTAAGTTAGATATAGATAATCTCCTGGCTGCACCAACAAACAAACATATGAAGAATTCTTAAACTCAGATGGCTACCAGGACATTGACAAAACTATCTTAGATTTGAAGAAAACCTTACTAGAAAAGTCAAGAACATCAGAACTCTGGCTGCTATATCTAGATTAAATTAATTCAGTGCTAAAAACCGTACATTTATAATTGCATTGTAGGAAATACCTGCTAATACTTAATAACGAGTCAATGAAGAAAAGAGACACACGTTATTTAAATGTTGCAATGGGAAGTATTCTTAGTTAGCACCTAACTTATATATACCTATACTTGGGAATGCGAAACATTTGCAGCACATTTTTTACATGAAAAAGTAAGAAAATCGAGGGTTTCACTCACGTATAGAGCCACTTTCTCTGATTCATAAAGCAGAAGTTTTATGACCTTTAGAATTTTAGAATTTTTTTTTTTCAAGCACTAGTTAAATGTAAAAAAGCATCACTTCACATTTCACATCATGGTCACATGACCATTGTTGGTTCTGATAAATAACAAGAATATATTAACTATCAAATCAAAAATAGGATCCAAGTGCAAATATGGAACTGTCTGAATTTTCAGCCGTTTTTGACTTAAAAGAAGCAAGTTCTAGATCTCATGTGCACCAGTGAATCTTGGGAATGTGATGTTGAAAACCAATTTTTGTTCAAGTTTTAGGTGAAAATTGCTTATGACTAAGCTGACTTGTTTCAGTCACAGCTCAACGTCTCTATTGAGAGAAAAAAATGTGTACTATCTGGAATTTCCTGTTATTATTTTTTTTCTTTTTGAGGTGACACAAAAAATTTTAAGTGAAACATGTAGGACAATTTTTCAAAAAAAAAAATTGTTTTTAAGAACATATTTGTTTAGTTTATGATAGATTCATTAATGCCATCTGTCTTATTTTTTATAGAAGTTAATCTTATAAAGAGAATATGGTATCCAAGTATTTACAGGTCGCTGTGGTATTTCCTGTTTATTTGGCACATACATATCACATTTTATTATAGGTCTTCGAAAAGGAATACTTCTAGCAAGTTTCTGCTTAACATTGGGTGCTGGTTTGCGTTGTATAACGTCAGTCCCTCAGCCTGCAACATACTTAATCCATTGTGCACAGATTGTTATTGGGCTAGCAGGTCCTGTTGGGCAAGCCGCTGCTACCGTTGTATCAAGCACATGGTTCCCTGCCAATCAAAGAACTACAGCTACAGCTATTGCGTCGTTGGCAAGTTATCTAGGGACAGCATTAAGCTTTTTTGCTGGTCCTCATTTAGTTGAAGACTTCGATGACTATGACGTTAAAAAAGGTGATGAAAGGTATCCTATTGTGATAAATAAACTGACCAATCAAGTAATGAGATTTATGTATATACAATGTGGAGTTTGTGCAGCTATTTTTATTCTAGTTGTTATATCATTTCCTGCTAAGCCACCAAAACCACCTAGTCTTACTTCAAACATTATTAGGATGGATTTTAAAGACGGGATGAAGAAGTTAATAAAAAATAAGAATTTTCAATTGATAGCATTTGGGTATGGTCTGACTACAGGAGTATATAGTGCTTGGTGCTCTGATTTAGCACTTAATTTGAAACAATTTAATATTAGCGATGACACAACAAGCTGGCTAGGGTTTTGGGCTGTAGTGGCTGGTTCTGCATCTGGTGTTTTGTTGTCTCTGTAAGTATGCATTTCTGTGCAAAAAAACTATTTACATGAAACTGATTGAAGTTGAAGAATAAAGATTGTGATGAAATTTATTTAAGTTGATAACAGTTCTTGGTATAAAAGTTAATTTTTATGTAATTAATAAAAAGCAACAAAATATGGCGTTTATTGCTTAGTAAATGTGTCCTGGATGATTTCTTCCTTTAGACTTTGACTCAAAAATCTCCATTTTAATAAAGAACTCGAACTAGAAAGCAATGTTATTTGTGTATTTCCTACAAAGGGGTTGTTATTTTTTTCATTAATTTATAATGTGAGTTTATGTATAATTTGTTATATTGGCTTAAAAATCACCTTTCTATGATTTTTTTGAAAATGGTTATTCGTTTCTCTTTTAAAGAAGGTTATAAATATCATAAATTATAAAATTAAAATATATTCAAAAGAAGAGCTAAATAGGCACAGATGTATGTTTTTAGTAAAATGAAAATATATAAACAAATATAGAGAAATTATAAAATGTGACATCTTTTTTTTTTGTACCTTGGCCATAGATACCCAAGAAATTTACAAGTAACTAAAAATTGTTTTCTTTAAATGCTTTCATTCACAATTTTGCTTTGTTATTAGCCTGATATGTTTTTTTATGTTTAATTAAAGGCAAAATTAGTATTTAATTTTTTTGCTTTAAAAAAATAAAATGACAAATTGACTTTGCTTATACTCAAGACAATTTTCAATTAAGTGCCTCCTGCAAAAGTGTAATAGAGAGATTTGAAATCAGTTTTACACAGTTTCATTTTAATGTCTTTTGTTTTAGAATGGCTGATCGATTGGGTGCATTGAAACTATTACTGATAATGTTGTTTATTGTTGCATCAGCTGGTTTTGGTGTTTTCGCTCTCATATGTATGCATGTAATACCTCAATCAACCGCTCTCTTCTATGTTACTAGCATCATAGGAGGTATGTGTGTCAATGGTTCAATTCCGTTGTTCTTTGAGCTTGCTGTAGAATCTAGTTATCCTATCGCTGAAGGGCTTAATACAGGCGCTATGACGTTTTCAAACAACATATACTGTATTGTGTTTCTTACCTTACCCTTGATACCAGGTATGGGGAAAAAATGGATGAATTGGTTCTTGGTTGCAAGCTGTGCAGTTTGTATACCTGTGATGTTGTTGTTTAAGGAGAGGTATCGAAGATTGGAAATCGATATAGTGGAAAAGAAAAAGCTTGATCCTTTAGAGGCTTCTCTTGGATACCCGGCTGTTTCGTGAAGATTTCCGTGTTAGTACTTCTTGAAACACCATTGAAATTTCTATAATTAACCACAGATTATATTTTGGAACTAGGACATCTTTGTAGGCACAAAAATTTCTATCAAATTAAAGGTGTTATCTGTTTTAAACTTTTGATTTTAAACTTAAAAATTTTTTTAAATATTTAAAACTATTTTTAAGTTTTTATTTTATAGTTTAGTGTTTCAAACGATTCTGATGCTCCATACAATTACGGAGAAAATCTGACCATTTCATTTCACTTTTTTTTATGGCAAATTAGTTTTTGGCAGTATATTTTTTCTCGAAAGTGAGACTGGACTTAATAAGCTTGAATCAAAGTAGGATTCATTAACTGCTCTGGATTCATTAAATAATTTGTGAGCCCAGTTTTTTTTTACTATTTTTTGATTTTTATGTTTTTATTTTATAATATACAAACCGAAAGTCTCAAAGGTTTTGCTAAATTCATTGCTGCTGCCTATGTCAGTTGCTAACTGTATTTCAAAATTAAAACTAACATACAAACTCTGAGAGGTGGGAAAATGATATCAATTTTATAAAGCATGGGTTTTGATTGCTGTATTTTGCTCTAAAAGATTGTGAAAAAAGTGTATTTTCAATTTTTTAGCAGCCGCATAGCAGCGGCACATTCTACCCATCTTTTAATCTCTTTCTCCAGTATTTTCGAAAAAGAGAACTGATAACAAGACAAGAAGGAAGCAACTCAAAGGAGTTAAGAAAGGGTACTTAGATGAAGAGAAGGACAGAAGAAGGAATAATTCTTACTCCAAAGTGCGTTTTAAGGAGTTTTTAATTTTTACTTTTACTTATCGATTTGCTAGGAAATTGCTTTTCTCCACTTTGTACAAAACTTAAAACATCAAAACAAATATCTAAAGAACACTTTGCTCAATAAATTTGAGAATTTTATAGCTTGTTCATTACAATGATATGAAGTGATTGAACTCTAATCAAACAATATTAACAAATATATTTGTTGCTTTAAGCAACCAAATTCCTCTTTTTACCCCTCCAGAAAATACTCCAAATAAAAATTTGCCTATAAATTACTAAAAAATGATCTAGAGACCAAAATCTTATTTTAAGCCCTTCAGTATGATACTTTTTGATCTTTTTTGAAAGAGTTTGTTTCTTAAAATTTTGTCTAGAAAACGCTTGTTTTTTATTTCTTGGTAAACCACCTTAATAAACCTTCATTCACGTTTCAAACTTTGTCATTTTGTATCAAAATATTTAATGATCTAATTTACTAGATACGAGACATTTTTATTCTATTTAATATGAAGAGTTCCAATCCAGGCAGAATGGCATTATGAGAAAGAAAATTGCAGACACTATTTTTCTGTTAAATGTGTCCAAAAACATTAGTTCGGTTATATAATCTTTAAAATTAATTATTTTTGTGAACAACAGGTGTTTTAACTTTTTCTGTTTGTTATAGCTTAAAATTAAACCTTGGTCGGCTTTTTATGAATGATGAAAAGAAACCGATGTAATTTTTAAGATAAAATATATCCAGGCACATATCCACGAATTGTGGTCTGGAAATTTTGCTTAACCAGAATATGTTTCTAAATTGGGTTTTTAAGTAAGACTTCAGATGAAAAACAATAATATTTTATTTCTTTAAAGTATAAGAATTTCACCTAGGTTCGAAATATAAAAAAATAAAATACAATTTTTGCCTCCATTCCATGTTTTGTATGAAAAGTGCTGAAGTGTGCTAATTGTCATGTATTATGCTCAAGATGAAATTTTGATTTAAAAATCGAAGGAAACCTTTGAGTTATATTTAAATTCTTAAGTTTCTTTTTCCAAACAAGTCTTGGTAAAATTGCAACTTATATATTTTAGAGAATTTTTATAGGAAAAACTTATGTCAAAACTTCTTAATCAATGTTTACCATACCTCATTTTCAAAATGCAATATGCTGTTTCTTAGTGTTAATTTGAAAATACAGGCATAAAAACAGATAAACCCAAAATTTGGCAGATATTTACTCTGATTAGGAACACCTTTTCCATCTTAATGGTAGCACGTTACACGTCTGAATTTTATGATTATATATTTTTTTATATAAAATTATTTTTATACTATTATTTTTTATATATTATATATATATATATGTATTATATATATATATATTTTTTTTTCAGTTAATTGCCTTACAGAAAACTTAATTTGAAAATAAACTTGTCTGCAGAGCTTGTCATTCTGATATCTAATTTTACTAAGAAACACCTAGACATGAATGTATGGGGCTATTTTTAGTTTTTCTCTTCTTAGTCTTTGAAAATGATAAAAATGTAAAACGCTAAATTTTTGATAATATTAAGGATAAAAAATTCAAACTTTCAAGAATCACAATTCTTGTGTATTAAAATTTCGTTTAAAAATTTTGTTAAACGGCTAATAATTCATTTTTAATCCATAACTTATTTTTGTAAGATATTTTTCCAGTGAGCTTTTTTCCGGTAGAATTGTTTTGGGGGCTTTTTTCCGCATGGAGGAGGATTTTTTCTTGAATCTCAGCAATCGAATTTGATTTTTTTAACAAAGTTATAATAACATTCACGGCCAGGATTTTACCAAAAAAAAAAAAAAAAAAAAAAACATTAAAATGGAATTTTATTGAAATTAACCTTTCTACTCCTCAAAGAACCGTTGTGTATAAGTGGCATTTTTGTGTTTAATTCATTCGTGATTTCAAGTGGAAGTTTATTATTTTATTCTACGAAAAATGTTTTTTTAATATTGTAAATATTATGGTGCAATTTATGATAAAACCCAATTAAATTTTATGTAAAATTTTATATGCGAAATTGCCTTTTAATTGGCTGGCAAAAACCAGTTGTTTCACAAATTTTTATAAAAAAACGATCTGGAAGGCGGTAATGAACATAAAATATTTCGTTGAGCGTTTATATTTCCTTAATATGTATAGTTTTTTCGGTCATTTGCCGTTCATGTGTAAGTTTGTGCATATCTATTTTATACTAAGTTACAATTAATTTATTTTGCTAATGATGTAGTTTTTATTATAGAAAATTGTTTCTTATAGTTAATTATTTAAAATAAAAAAGTAAAAGAAATCTTGTTGCGGATATTTTTTATTTTTTCTAATTTTATTAGTTAATCTGAAGTATGTAATTTCATTTAAGTTTAAAATGAAAGCCTGAGATTGGGCTACATGGTTGTATTGAGACCTCAGTATTCCAACAGCGTTTTCCAACTTCGTGAGTATAAATATACTGGTGAGGGCTGAAGTGTCAAAAAGTTTAAAAAAAATTGGAAAGTTTGCAAAAGTTTGAGAGATTTTGAGAAATTTTTTCATATTTATTTCTTGTCGTTGTGTAACTATTTTACAACCATAGCATTTATTTAGATTCCGGCCTGAAAAATACTCGTTAATAAGTCTATCTCCCGTTATGCAAGCTTTGTATTCATCAAATTTGATCATCATTAGCAACTTACCTCGAAAATTGCGTAAACGTTGTGTGGTTATTACTCTATTTTGTTCTGTGAAACTCACAAAATCTTAACCTTTCAATCTGAATTTGAAAAATTATTTTAATTTGCTCAAAGTTTCACCCAAAATTTTTCCCAAGTTTACATATTATCTCTCCCCTAGATTACAAAAATCTCATCATTTTTGTTACATTTTAGAACCAGTTGACATATTATCTCTCCCCTAAAATACAAAAATCTCGTCATTTTTATGTTACATTTTATTAACATATTGTCTCTTCCCTAGAATACCAAAATATCGTCATTTTTATGTTACATTTTAGAACCAGATGATATGACTATCATTTTCCAGTGCTAGAAAGTGTGAAAATAGTTATTTTTAAAAAATTTACATCAATTACATTTTTAAAAATCTATTTTTGGACTCCAGGTAAAACCGACATATTCTTATGAAATCACCGACATCCTTCCATCATTTCGTGGCACAGCGTCGCTCATTACGAGATTCTACCCCTGGAAAATAGATTAGCGGGTCTTGCAATTGGTTTCATATCTAAACAAAGACACTTGTTAAAATATATTCTCATTTAACTCAAGCCTTATTGTTCTTTAAGCTTTGTTTTAAAAATTGATGGGTGAAAGATGAAATAACTAATTTCATAAGCACATTTTGCAGTTGAGTGTAAAAAAAATTTTTTGGATTTTTTTTTTCTGGTAAGTGAATTTTTATGAGGAAGAACTAACAATACTTTATGACCTATAAAATTACAATCTCTCAAATTGATAACTTTTAAGAGCACAGGATAAGAATTTTTTTACGAGGGTTATAAATCCATCCATTTTCGTTTTTAAAACATTGATAAAAAATAGTTTTCATACCTTCTGAATTGTGAAAGTTTTAGTTCATGTGTTAGAGGTTATTGTAGGGAAGGAATATTAGGTGACAAGAAACAAAACCTTCGGGAATTTATATGAAACTCTTATTAAAGATCAGGAAACTTTCAGAAAGTAAGAAAAGGTACATCCAAATCACAAACGCGATATTAATTATTGCTGGAGCCAAGAAAAAATTGAAGGGAGCAATACCACGTAATACTTCCAAAAATTATGTTTTGAAAAATAATATTTTTATCGTTAAATCCGTACATAAAAATTTGTTTTCAGCTACTAGCAATATTAATAGCTTAAATTCGAGTTTTCTTTAATGCGCTGATATTCAACCTTTAGAAATAAATTATTGTCTTGCCACTTTTCCCTGTTATTAAAACCTGTTTATGGAAGATTCCCAGATATTTAATTGATCGTACAAACCCTGTACTGCTTTTTGTTGATTATATAACTGAGAAACCTATTGTTTTCATGTTGAAAAGCACATACAAAACAAAGATAGCAGGTTTTAGTTTCTATTAGTTGTGTGGTTTATATGAGAAAAAATGCCGAGTACAACTATTCTTTTGCTAGTGCGCAATGCCGCAATCTAATATTAATTTTTGCTGATTCACATATAGCAGAAAATTACGAACAATCTGCGAAAAAAAATAAAGTATGTACTCCAGTATGGTATTGCTCCTTACCTGAAGAAAAAGTTAAGTTACGATGTTCAAAAATTGCCTTTAACATTCAAGTTTGATAAAACAAAGAATAGAACTGTATCAAAACAATTTGACCTTATTTATTACAATACTGGTCAAAGAAAAGAGATGAAATATTATACTATATTAAATATTATATTGTGGTTAGTTGTTTATCGGCCACTATACCAGTGAGCAGCTGGTAGAACACTATGAGCAATTCGTGACAGATCTACAATTAGATTCCAATTTTCTTTTGCATGAAGGTATGGATGGCCCAAATGTAAATAAATCATTTGAAGATAGTCATCCATGGATAGCCTATGTTTTTCTTCTGCTCTTTGTTAGTGTTCAAGCAAGCAACAAGATATGAACCTATATATTTTCATGGTTTTAGTGATTAGTTATAGAAGCAACTCTCGATATTTAACAATCTTTTCATTTCTATAACAACAGATTGACTTGTGTTTTAGCTAATGTGTCATTCGTTTATACAATGCTTGGAATATTACCACGCCTTCTCATAAACAAACACATTTCAGCCTGATATTCTATAAAAGATCCTAACTTGTCTTAATATTTTTTATTTGTTAGATGATTTAATGTTGGTATTTATTTAACGGTTATTTTAACCACGTGACTAATTATTTATTATGCTGCTTGATTCAGATATTTCGTTTTTAAAAGATTATTTGAGGGGTTTTTTAACATCTTTTTTGAGAATATCTGAATCATCAAGTAAAATTAAAATGGTCACTTTAAAAATTGAGGAGGAATTAGTGTAATTAAATATATCAAAGATTACGTGCTCCCATAAAAAATTTAAGACAATTGGATATTATGTTCTTATAAATGTTAGATTATATTTTATACAGAGAAAGGGCTAGTATTTATTTTACTTTCATTTTTAAAATATCAATTAAATTGTTTATTTATCCTTTATTCTGTTGTAGGTATAAAAATAAAAGAAAATTAGTGAAAATATCATAAAATTTACATAAAAAATAGGGAAAAATGGCATAAAATCATAATGAAAATTGGGAAATATTGAATGGGACCCTTGTAAGAAAAAAAACAGTTTTCGCCGGAAGATAAATAATGTAACGTAAAGATGTAAATAATAAATCCGATAATTTAAATAACGTATCAATTGCAAATATCCGTTCTGCGTCACTGTCGATGACTGTAACCCCAAAAATTCAAAAAATTATAATGCGTCAGCTGAAATATATATTACAGACGCATTAAATGAATCTCTTCACGAAAGGTTCAAGCTATTTACACTTCAATTCCTAAGAAAGATCGCAACAATATATCTGTTTATATGATCATTGACTCTGAAATTTTAAATGGAATTTTTAATTTACCTACATTTCCTACATGCCACGATGAGTTTTATTAGATGATATCGATATTCGCGAAGGACTCGCATCATTTTTAAAAATACGCTGTGGTAAATGTAAATTTGAAAAAGATTTTTGCACAACAGTAAAGTAGCAGAGGGTTAGATAAAAGAGCAGTTTATGCGATGCTTACTTTGGGATATGGGCATGCCGGTATAGCAAAATTTACTTCCTCTGTCAACCGAAACTTATGACACAAAAAAGTCATGACAAAATGACAGAGCATTGCGGAAGCATCAAAAGGTATTGTTTTTGAAACAATGAATGATGCTGTAGATAAACTACGTGTAGGTTTTTTGGCTAATGACGTGTTTAATACTGGTATCTTAGTTGGTGATGGATCATAACAGTGTCGTAGCTGCTATTTTCATTGTCAACTGCAAAATAGTTTGATGTTGAAGCAATGAGTCGATTGTGAAAAGCTTGCTGCATTAAAGAAGAGTCTGAAGGAGGACCCAGACGCATATGCAGATTGGAGAAAGTCTCAAATGTAAATATAATTACAAAGGATACGCAGGTGGCATGGAGACTGTAGGTGCAAAACATATCTTTGAGCGATCGGTTACGTATTGCAAACTACAATATGTAAATTTTTCAGTGGACGGTGATAATAAAAGCTATAGCACAGTAAAAGACACACATGACGGCATAGAAGTAAAGAAGTTAGAATGTGTTGGTTATTACCAAAAGCGAGTTGGTTGCCGTTTAAAAAATTAACAAAAAAAAAAGAAAAAAAACGAAAAACTTAGGCGGCCAAGGCAAACAAATGTTACTATAAATAGACTACAAAACTATTATTGTTAAACTACTATCGTTATCGTAATTAAGCAAAACAAAAGCAATCTAATTTGTGTAAATATAATATCAGCACACGAAAATAATAAAAACCATGCCGTAGTCTACCAACCGATTATGTTTTCGACCTCAAACCCATGAAATTTTTAAACGATAAAATACCAAACACTAATCAAAGCTTTAACGCTGCAATATGGTGACTACGTGTCGCTTACTAAATTTGAATTTGTTGTTTATAATGCCGTCGCCAACTTGAATATTGATATAATAAATTTCGAAACTAAATGTGATTTCAGAAAAGGTACACGCTACAAGGTTTTGAAACCAGAAACAATTCTTTCGGTCCGCGTAAAAAAATACTTATAAAAACACTAAGGGGCCGCAAGATGGAAAAAAAATGAAGAAGAGGGTAATTTGCATGAACCAGGTTGACTCTAAATAATATCATTTTAATTAGTTTATTATACCATTTTTATATTGGTTTTATATTATTATAATATATTATTTTTTCACTATTTTTTCTTTGTTTATTGTCATCTTGTCAAAACAGTATTTTTTGACTATACGTGACCATTATTTTCCAAATTCCAGGAAAGGGAATTTTTAGGATAAGAAACTCTATGAATGGTTTCATGGAAATTTGCTCATTTCCAGGGCAATTTTCATAATGCAAATCGATTGCAGGATATTCGGAAAACTATATACCATATAGAGAAGAATAATTGGCCAGAAAAATGAATGGTTAGTGCTCTGCAACTGTTTGCATATGAAAAAAGCTAACATAAAATAATTATAATAAACGTTAAAAACTTCATGAAATATATCCTAGGTAGAAAGGTTTTGTTTTCTTGAAGAAAATATTTGAAGTAAATATCCGTAATATCCGAACAATAGTTTATCCGATTGACCTGAAATTTCCACCATAGTTTTGTTTCCATTAGTACTGTGCGATAGTGGGACACGATTTTATATCTAGCGTCTAGATTCTTTTATACCGGTGTAATATATCTAACTTTAGGTTCTCCAGACGTAAACTTCATAATTTGCTATATTTTGGTTAATTTAGCACGGTTACCATAGTAACGGTAGTTTTTAATATAATTATATCTATATTTAACATTTTTTTATTTGTAAAAAGCATATTAAAGTTTAAGAAATTATCTTTAAAACGCATTTTCGTCCTCAAAATTGACTTTTTAGTAATTTCTCAAAATTAAATTAAATCGCTACGCTAATATT
Source organism: Euphysa ruthae (assembly GCA_035046665.1). Taxonomy (NCBI): domain Eukaryota; kingdom Metazoa; phylum Cnidaria; class Hydrozoa; order Anthoathecata; family Corymorphidae; genus Euphysa; species Euphysa ruthae. Next base: position 12,897 of record JAUZNK010051841.1, read on the forward strand.
CACCTTAGCGAAAATTTTTTATTGTTTTGATTCTGAAACTTAAAAAGTGTTCTAACCATTTCAACATCAATCCAGGTGTTTGAATTAAAACATATTTTTAATGGCTATTTGGGCTATCATACGTTCAATAAAATAAGTGGCTCGCCCTACATTGGCACTGGAAAGAGCTAGAGATAACCAATGGTATTTGGCTCACCTGAGAAAACCATAATAATTTCTGACAGAGTATAAATTGAAGAACGCAAAAGATATCTTAAACATGTTGATAATCAGATAAAAACAAGAAAACTTAAATTTAAAATTGTGAGGCCTATACTGCCCTTTTTCAGAGTCGACTTTAGCAAAGCTGTAGCTCTTATCAGTCATAGCAACGCCGTAGCAACCACTTTATAGACAAAAATACACCTGTTCCCTCAAGTTTTTTAAAAATAAAGGCTGTGTGCTAAGTTGCCAATATGATGTTTTGTGAAAGTTTGGATCATCAAGACAAAATATAATTTACCATAACCCTGTTGAAAAATGTCATTAAAATGACTAAATAATGGTGAAATCATGCAGAGTCAAATTTAGTGCTATAAATATCTCAATATTATGTTTTTTTGATTGCTGGAAAAGATATCTCAAGAAATCTAGGTCAATTTACTTGCAGTTTTCAATAACTGTTTAGAGCAATAAGAGCTGTACAATGAGTGAGATAGATTTTAAAATACTCATACTTTTTTTTTTTTGAAATTAATTGCCAAAACATTGGTTTGAAAAAGACCTAAATATTAGCAGTCTGCTGGTGAGGGTTACTTTTTTGTAAAAAATCTTTTCAATCATTGTAAAGATTGACTCTCCATAGCAAAAATCAACACATAATTCCTTTTCAAATTTCTCCAATTTTGTCCAGCGCAACGAGGTAAATTTAAACTTAGCTACCGGTTGTTATGGTGACTATGCACCGTTTTTAAAATATTTTTTTGAAGCTGTTTTGGTGAGCACTATCTATTACATCAAAAATAATTTTGAATCTATTTTTTTTTAAAAACTGAGATTGTATGTTGCATATTATTTCTTTAAACTACTAACTAACACTGTACGCACAGATACAATACACACAGAAAGAAACATTAACATATACAACCATTTTTTCCATGTATTTTAATTGTTTTTACCTAGGGTAAAAATGTCTGCTTTTGTTAATTTGTTTGGACGAAAATACAAAAAAAAAATTGTTAAAAAATCTGCCATTTTTTAAAAAACCGGCCTCTTAATGGCAGCCACTAAAATTTGACATATACGGCGTGTATTAAGTAGGCCATGATCGACAGAGAGAATTTATTTCTATTAAATTTTAATGTATCTTAATTACTGGTAGCCTAAGAAAAACTTTTGTCTGTTGAATTCTCTAGCAGTTTTCTTCTGTAGGTAAAAGTATAAATATACTTTTTACTAAATATCCTTTTTAGCCCAGGTAAGTGTTTTTTTATATGAAATTCGGTTTATACGATAAATAAACGTGCTGAAATGAGTGTTTAAGATTTTCTTGGTATTTTCAATTTTTATTACCCCTTAATTATTGTCACCTTAGATAATTCACTTGTACGTTACCACGAAAATTAAATTTACATGGAAGCTCTTATTTATCGATGGAAGATGAATTGCATTCCTGAAAAAATACCTTGACACACATTGAAGAGTTTTTTCAAGTAGGAATTCCTACATCATTCGTAGGGACTACAGATTATTTCTTTTAAGTCGTCACATATCGCAAGATCTCGACATGTTCATCAAACAAGTATTGTAACTCTAAATATACATATGAGCTCAGCATGTTCAGAATATTCATATGAATCATCAGTTCAAATGAATTTTGATATGTGAAAGATGAAGAGGTAAAAAGAAAGCCCACAATTCAAGTTTTGGGCCACTACTATAATTTTCCAAATAAATGTTATGTTCAATCAGAAAAAGAAACTTCGAATTATTCTTTCATCACTAATCAAATTAGAATTAATGCCTTGGTCTTTTGCTTTGGACTAGTATTATTATGCACGATGGCTATCAGTATACGTGACAAGACGTTACTGAAGACAAAGCATCCAAGAACTGCATCGCAATTTCCGAAGGAAAATTTCAAATTTAAAAAGACAGCAAACAGATTTTCTTTAATTGCAAACGACCATGCTCAAAAGCAGAACAACAAATGGATAAAAGGCGATGGAGAAGTTATCGAGTAAACGGAATTCAGTTGTGTACTACTATGTTGGGAAGTATCTGGCCCTGAAGTAGCCAGATTAGTAAATGAATTCCAATCTGATACCTGGAAAATAAAACAGCAAGAAAAAAACATATTTGTAAAATCTTCATCACGAGTAAGTCAAAGTATACAGCAAATCTTTATAAAACAAGTTGCATCTTTAGCAGAAAAATCCTTTTATAGAGAAGAGTAATGGTTTGTTAGTTTTTGAATCATATGGCACTGTAAATGAAAGTATTGTAAAAGCAGTTAGAAACTTGTAAAATATCGGGAAAACGTTTTCAAATTTTACAACTGTTCGGCTCGTACAAAGATCGCTTATATCTTTTTCAACTAATTAAAAGCAGCAAGTTGCCATTATTTAGTTCACCAATTAGAAAAAAGAAGTCACATTTAAACAGCAGTTTACTGCCTAAAAGCAAAACTGCTCAATGTTTTCTCAACTCCAAAATAGCAGTCAAGTAAGAGAAGGCGATTTGGGTCAATTTTTAAGTCATGAAAACGATAGCTTTCCTCTTTAACTTCTCAGAATGGAAAGGTCAGATTCGGTTAAAAGTCTCAGCTGGTTAAATGCTTAACAAATAATGCCCCGCTTATAAATGCATCCCGAGAATTAGATAATCGATTGTGCAGCAATCGACGACATACTAAAGATCTAAATCACAGTCTACTTTTTCTTTGTATTGTAATGATATAATTATATCTCAATTATTGAAGAAATTGCTAGACACACTAAGAATAAATATAGTATGAGATACATATTCGAGAGGAAGTTTAAGGAGTGACAAGGGCAAAAAAAGGGAGCAGGAGTACGCCGTAAAGTTGCTCCAATGACAATAATATCAAAAAACTGGCTAGATTTCTTAAGAAATGACCAAAATAAGGTTGAGTTATTTAGATATCTGGCTAATGAGCCTAGAATCAAAGAAAATTTTAACTGAATTGTCACCCTGTATACAAGAAAAAGCTGATAAAAGAACCTTCGTTCATGCAAGGGACACGAAATCAGCAAATCGCTCGACCTTACCAAACTTCAGGAGTGGTTTAAAAATAACTCTACGGCAACTAACCCTGCAAAGTTTCAAATAATGTTTTTTGGAATGAAAACCCCATCAGTTTCTTTTAATATTGGTGGAATAGATGTATTTGTAAGAAATGAAATGAAACTGCTAGGAATTAATATTGTTTCTAAACTGACTTTCTCGAAGCAAATACGAAAATTATGTACTATAGCAAATATTAAACTTTCTTGTTTGCATAGATTTATAAGTTATGTGGATATTTTACAAAGGAGAACCCTCGTCAATAGTTATGTTTTATGTAGATTTTTATTTTCCCCTCACGAGTCTTACGGGTAATCCACAATAACTTAAACTTGATTTTAAAGAATCGTTTCTCTTGGAAAATACAATCAGCTTTCGTGAAAAACATTTAGAGAGTCTAATGAAAGAAGCATATAAATCTGTCAACAAACTAAATCCCAAACTAGTGAGGGACAGTTTTTCTTTAAAAGATGTACCATACATTCTTTTATTTTGAAACTTCTACCTGCATGAACATCTAGTTATGGAACAAACTCACTTATTTTTAAAGCGTGTTTTCTTTGGAATAGTGACCCCTTACGCTACAAAAGCTGAAAATCTTTGCCTTATTTTAAATCAGCTATTAAGGCTTGGATCTGCAAATCATGTACGTGTACAATATGTCGTTAACTAGCTCTTTTAGTGTTTTTGTTTGTTTTATTGTTTACTATTTTACAATTTACAAATAAAAAATTTTAAAAATTTGATGGTCTATATTAATGTTTATTAATATATAATTATATTCATTTACAACTATGTAAGCGTTACCAACGTTAAATAAATAAATGAATGAATTTCAGCTATAATAATACTTTTGCTCCATGAACTGATTGGATCCGATCAAGCATCATCCTTTTTAGGTAGAAGCAAAAAAACATGCTTGTCTATATGTAAATAATTTATAGATTTATCAGTGCGTTTGGTTGATATAGTTTCATGCCCAAGTAATGATGATATCGATACCAGCTTCTCGACTGCTAAAGATTTGTAGTCCTGATCTACGAAAAGAAAAGTTCTTGTGTGACTGGTAATGATTCTCGAAAAGAACTTTTCACGAACAAAGTAAATATGATTGAATCAATATTATCAACGAAAGATGCACTGAAAAATCATATCAAATGATATATCTACCAAGGGTCGTATGTATGGGACCAAACCCTGATAAAAAACCAATTTCGCTTTTCCCTACAAACTGAGGTTGGCAGAAAGTATTTAGTATCTGTGGACAACATTACCTGTAGTAACTAAAGTCTGTCAACAACACATAAATTGCGGTTGGAAGCTCCGAAATAGGTTGTAGAGGCCGATGTAAAGGGTCAAAATCGAACTTACTTTGCACAAGTTTATGTAAATTTGGAGGCGAATACGATAAGGTTCATTAAATATTTAACATATTGAATGAAAAAAAAAAAAAAAAAAACTTTTTGCTAATATTTAAATTATGTAGTTGATTACGTTAAAGTTATGTTATTTTTTTCTCACTATAAAGTATTATGGTTTTAAATTTCCTATCGCCTCGAACTTAAATGTGGACAAATCACTAGAGAAAAATAGAATAGCAGTATATCGTTGCCCATACCACAAAAGGCGAAGGTTTAGCAGACATCCTATTTTTGTAGTAGTAATTACTTCAAGTAACTACACATTAGAATATTGTAATTAATAATATCTTGAAAAAAAAGTGAAAAAAAAAATTGTTGGCTGCCATATTTCCGGTAATAACTCAAAAAATATACATTTTTAGGTTAAATTCTTTTGTCAAATAATGACCAGCGTGAAATTCTATTGAAAGTTATAATAGAAGATTTTCTTAAACATAAAAATGACTAAGGTGGTAGTATAACATTCGAACCAAATTCTATGTTTTTTGCATTGCAAAACAAAATTTAGTTCTAAAATTTTCTATCGTTTTTAAAAAAATTATTATTTCAAAATTTCAACCCGGCCGGTCACTTTTCGGTCCGGCGGACCAAAAAGTGTCAAACTCACTGCGATGAATTACTCAGGAACGGTAAATGCAATTGGATTTATTTTTTGTTTGTGTATTTTAAACATGTTACACTTGCTGAATTAACAGTTTTTAATGAAACCAAAAATTTAAAATGGCACCTATTTTTGGACTAAAATTTGAATATTTCCGATCCGATAATTGGAAAACTAAAATTTAAAAAGCTTAATTTAGCAATTGGTATATAGAGCTGAGTAATTTTGGAAAATTTCAGGGTCATAGCTCAAAAACTCAACAAGTTATTTATTGCAGCGTTCTCAAAAACACTATTTTGAAAAAAAAGCCATTAAAGTTTCAAAATGATCTTTTTAAAAGTTTATTTATAAAATCAAAATCACCTAGCTGAAACCTTTATTGTTATATCTCATAACATGGGTTATTCTTTAAAATGGTAAAATAGGGAAAATTATAAGAATTTTAGGTAAAATTACAACCTACTTAGGACAATAATCAATCAAATCTAATTCAACACAATATTTTTTTCTTACATAAAAAATAGATAAAGCATTTCTCCTGAAAATATAGACTGTTATCCTATATAAAATGTATAATATAAGCAATTTAAAATAACCCAGCTCCATAAACCACACCCTACTTTCTTTCATCTGCATTAACAAATCCTTTCCACTGCTCGCGCCTTTGTTTTCGCTTCGCTTTCACCTCCGGAATTGTCTTTTGGTGCATTAATTCAATATCATCCTGTTTAATTCAATAACATTCTTTTAAATTCAATATCGTCCTGTTTACAAAAAAAGGATTTGTGATTTTTGCCTGGATTAATTTTAACTTTTTCTAAGACAGGGACCATAGCAGTAAAATCATCATTTACTGATTACTGCTGAAACACCTATTTCCAAGATTTCGCGCGAAAAAAAGACGTCCTTGGGACATCGCCTTCTAACTCCATTTAGCGATTCATTGTTATTCTGCGTGTTGCCATTTAGCTGAAAGGTCATAGTTACTTAAACTGAGAAATATCGGTTTAATCACATTAGTTACAGCAACAGTTCGCCCTGCCTTTTCTCATTATACATTTCGGTATTGTTTACTTTTTTCGTCTGGTTACATCACCTATCATCTGACCGCGGACACATCTTATGGCGGTTTCTAGGGTTGGTGCTTCTGAGCAATGAGGAAGGACGGCACATATGGCTTTCTTTAACTTGTAAACCGCTTTGCCTGTGCATTGGCGCACTGCAAAAGCCAAAATAAATTTGCAAGTTTATTTCTTTTTCAGTCTCCCGAAACCGTCAGCTAGCTTGGTTTTATTCGTTGCTTTCAATATTCGCAAGCGGCCACCAAAACGTTTTAGTATGTGAACAATACACTAATTTTTCAACAATTAAAAATCGTACGAGTTGCATTTCACAACCTCACTGCAAGATTTTGAATCAACGTCACCGATATAATACGCGTAACGTAGATTTCGATCAGGTTCGGATCGGATCCTCCGTAGCTCCCGCGGAGCCATTATGGTTAATGCTACACGAATGTGACTGGATAAACTCCGCATATTCATCCGTGACCTGCCTCCCGTCCCACAGTTAACATTCATGGCAAACTTTACTCTTGACTCCGGAGTCAAGAAATTTTCGGGTATCGATTGAAATGACGGTAACGACACCATTAAGTGACGATTATCCACGCTTTTGCCAGGAACCATGAAACAGTTATGTCGACATTTTCATTCCCACCAACAGATTTTTCAGGTTTTTATTTATGTAACAATATTTTATTCAAATGAGCTGCAACGCTTTTGTAGATAACTGCAACCTTTTCCTATATAGCGTGGAACAACTTTTTTTGTATAGGTTGTGGGATATTCATAAATCCACAAAATTAATATCAGATGGAGAATTTCCTCTAGCAGAAGAATCGACGATTTCTTTGCTCGTATAAATTTTTATATTCCCCGAACAACCCAAAACGGTGCAAAAAAACTGCAATAATAACGATAGCTCTTTCTTTTCTCAACAAATCTTGAGATGTCATACGTCATTTCTTGCCGAGATCTCGGTTAGCCGTGTTGGCTCGTTTTTCTTATGACAGCTTGTAGATTTTTACACGATGGTGCCAAATTCAATTGACCCCCTTGAAGTTTTATCAATTTTAACATTTTTGGGGCCCAAGATGTTGTCATTTTAATGATTCTGGTCTGTAAGATACAAAATATTAATTTAGAAAATTGGCAAACAATTTTTTTGAGTTATTTCTTTAGTTATAAGATTGCATTAAAAAAAAAATTTTTAACATCAAAATCCGACAGGATCATTTATTTTGACACTGGCTCTCAACTATTTATTGCGCATTTTTTTTTTGTTCATCTGTTATTTACGTATGGTCCTTGAATCTTGATATAAATTTTCGTATTACGTTACTAATCCCTATTTCATCATATTTTTAACACAGTTTCTTCACTTAAGTCTTCACAAAGGTATATTTGTGTTTGACGTTGTCAATAACTGCTCAATATAAAGTATATAACCTGTTAATATATGATAATTATGTTATATTAAAGTTTCTTGACCATTTTTTGTCGTAACTTAAGATAAAGAAACAACCTAATTCTATTTTTACCGCAGTTGATATTTGCGCAAAAATTTGTGTGACAAGCCTCATTATTAAATAATCCCAATTCAAATAATCTTTTTTCTCGATTCCGGTGTAGGCAAGAAAAACAGTCTTGTTTCGCTATTGCAGTTTAAGTGAGCAAAATTTAATATTGTTTCTCTATTGCAAAAATCTTAATTTCTTTCTTTTTAATATTACAACTGGTCGCCCACCCCCTATCTACAGTTAGCCTTAACGTTAGTGGAATGCTCTTAAGTCTTGAGCCCTGTTTCGGGTTATCGTTAAGAAGAAACTTATAATGAAAAACCTTGAGAATCAACTTAGGAATTTGTTAGGGTAGCGTATGAACTCTGTTTTGTAAAACATTTTAGTTAACTCCTGTTAAGACATGATAGAGGAGTTTCCGTTTTTGGCCCATGGTCGTTTGAAAGGGATTTATAATCAATTACCTGGGAATCTCCCACTTTTTGATAACCGAAAGAAACAAAAAGGACAATATAACCACTTACATATTCATTACTAAAATTACGCAATTACATATTTAATTTTATTTTGGCCCCAAAACGCAAGATAAATTCCTCAAAATGCGCGTTGGAGGTGGTCTGGAAAATCAAACTCCGTAAAACTTGCGTGAGCATTATCTACAATTTAAAAAGAAAGAAAAAAGCGGGTCAAACAAAGTGAACAGCAACTTTTTGCAAATCGTTTACAAAAATTGACGATAAACCAGAGAAAATACTGAAACTATTTAATGTCCACTGTTTAGAAAGTTGTGAATAGCAAAATCAATTTCAAACATTTTACAATAAGTTTAGTACTAGTTTAAATAAAGTTTTATGGAATGTCTCATTACAGAGTATAAATTTCCAGACTCAGAATTATATATAAAGATATTATAATATTTTGCCATATACGATCTTGAAATTTTAAGGTTATGTTATTCTAAAAATTTGTTTAAATACAGTTTAAAGTGAAAAGCAGGATAGAAATACGACCTTTTATTTCTCCATATGTATGAAAACAGTTGCTCTTTTACAAACCCAATCGCTGTGGAAATTCCTCTTCGTTTACTGCCTCTAAATTGTCAAAAGTAATAAATATAACACAGTATTTTGTCAATCTCAAAGAAGTAATTGCACGAGAGCCTTAGTTGAATTTCTTTTTTAAACCGCCATTTATAATGTGTCACATAGCTTTACTTTTTTTTTATGTTGTGGTACTTACTTTCAAAACATTGTAAATCTTATAAGAGCTTTCACCATAATATGAGTCTGATATTTAGATTTCATAAATATTTGGCGCAATTGTCATTTTTTTTTTTTTTTTTGAGACCTTGTAGAACAAATGGCAAACTAGTGGAAAATGTATTAAACAGCTGGAGACACAACTTGCCAGTGAATATCTTATTGTAAAATCATGTTTCACGAAGTTTGTAACGACACTTGTCATATATCCCTGTGCAATTTATTTTTTAACAAAATCAGAGTTTACCAATTGAACATGAACACAAAGCATTGTATGATGATGTCTAACGATTTATCCAAAAACCTATTTCATTTTTACTCTCCTCATTCAGAGAAAAAATCAAGACAAAACATTTTATAAACTTAGTATATCAGACTAATTTAACTAAACTGATGTTTAAAAAATGATGTGTAAAAAATTTCTGTTTCAAAACTTTGCCTTGTTTTTTCAAATTTTGTATTTTCTTATCAAAAATATCATTATTCAAAAATCACAGCCAGTTATGTTCACCTCGCTAAGAACCAAAGCAGAAAATCTTGAAATCAGTGTTGGTTGAAAGCAACAAAATTAAATATTTATTTAAGTACAGCTTTATTTTTTATCTTCTGTAACTTTTTTTTTTAAACATCTGCCTGCTCATTAGTTTTCACTGAAATTTTATGTGAAGTTATAACATCAAAAGGGAAGAAAAGTAAAAACATCAAATCTTTTCAAAATTTGTAAAGGTTTTTATTTTAATTTCCATATACTTGCTTATGATTAGGAATAATTTTAAATAAAATTATATATTTTCAATCAGTCTGAAAAAATTCTGAGCTGATCCCTATCTATAACAGTCATTTAAAAAAAATAGCAAAAACTAACATGCAATGTGGGATTTCAGCTCTGTGCTCCTACTTTTCCAATAAGTCGGCAAAACAAAGTAACTGAGGAAAGGAAATACTGCAGAATAGCGCGATGACCTGGGGGAAGTTTCAGTACATGGTTTTTTCTAAGGGAAGTTACTATTTCTCTGTTGCCTGTGAAGTAATTTAATGTCACAATTCAGGTTCCATATCTAATATTTCACGAAGTATTTAGTAATTTATATTTTTCCATTAGTGATAAATTTTGTCAAACAGAATGTATAATCTGTATAACAGATCAGAAACTTTTGATTTTTCTTCCAAATTACAAGCTTTCTATCTTTATATTGAGAACTTTAATTACAATTTTTTTGACACCTTAACTTGTGAATAATTTAAGAAAAAATTAACTGGTATAGCTAAACAGAAGAGCAATAGACAGCATACTCCTTGGTGGTTGGGAATGAGTGACATCATTAAAATTTCTATTGGTTTGAGATTGTGAAGTGTTTTAGCCAGAAAACATTCTGGTTTCGTGTGAAATCTCATAACCAAAGCAGAACATGATAATCATATCATAATAAAATTAACTGGCCTCCAGTTTTGACTCCAACCGTTATCCTGTTTCTTGGTCTGAACGTTTCACTTTTTAAATTTAAAAAAATCGAGATTTAAAATTTTGATTGGTTATATACTATCAGATTTATATTTTATTCATTTTTAAAATTTACTTTAGCATTTGTTGTACTGATTATAACGGGATCTATACGATCGTTGTGCCAGTAATACAAAAGAAAGAAAGAAAGAAAAAAAAAATCATGGATATTTGCGCATTATTTGTGTTGTTTTACTCCCAACATGAGGCAATATTTGCTAGACAGACGATGAAAAATTAAAAATAAAACTTACCATAAAATCTAGGATGTGGAACTCTCCCACCAAAGCGATCCCATAACCACTTTATAAATAATATAAGGCATAGACAAAGTGGCACATAAGTTAAAACAATCTGAAAAACCCTAAATCTATTTTCAAGCTTAGGATCAAATAACCATTGCAGACTAGCATTAAGGACAGCTATCACGAGCAGGTTTATAAGTTGAATTGCGTGAAAGTTTAAATGCAGACGTTGATAATACGGCTTGAACAACAAGAACAGCGTGGCTACACAAAGACAAGCAACGCTAACACAAGTTTTTCTTATTTCAATCGGAGCTAGATTGTAAAACGACAATACCAAGATTCTTGCTATAAAATAAAACACCGTAGTCATGCAACTGTTTATTTCTGCTTCACGATAGAACTCAAATATTCTCTTTAATCTCAAACTTTTGAAGTCATAGCAGCATACCCAATCTTTATTGTTTTCGTTACCATGACGGCTCCAATAAACCGTAGAAGCTAATACCACTAATGGAAACAAAATTATAACCACAAGTAAAACAATGCAGCACAATATACATAAGATTATGTGTGTTTTCCCTGTAAAATATATTTGTTCGGCATAAGCAAATATTCTTATTTCAGTGTCAATTTTTATTGGCATTAAAATCAAAAAAATAACTTTTAAAAAATTTGTATATATAACATGCGAGATTATAACAAATGCTCTTGAAAAAGTGTTACGATTAAATTTATTTGTGATACATTTTCCTATGTTGTAAACGAGCAATAAAACAACAATCCAACAAAATGGTAGCACAAACAGAAATATTTTTTTATCAAGATCAGTCATTCCATCAAAAAAACAGAAATGAAACATTGTCTGGTTAACGTTCATACCAAACGAGTTAACCAACTCAACAATAACTGTAGCTACAGGATCGATGTCTTCAGGCAAAATCTCATCTAAAATTTGATATGAATATATAGTTGGAATAAGATACCACGAAAATGAGCTCATGTTTATCAATAGCAGTAAAAGGTTGAGGAGAACAATCACTAACAACACAATTATCACTATCTGTGGCACTTTTGACTTGCCGACGCAATAGTGGCATTCAAAACTTCCAAATACTACAGAATAATTATCGTTACATTTACTACATAATATCGATAACTGGTTACGATTTTCAGAACATTGTTTTTTCTCATCAAATTTGCAACGATTTCTAATAAACAAATCGTCTTTGCTACAGTTTTTACAATATCCAACAGGGCAAGAGTACAATTTATCTTTATGAGCCCATTTGTTAACAGGTAAATATATAACATCAGCAGTACAGTAAGAATAATTGTTGCAACTGCACATTTGATTCTTGACGTCATATTTGTATCGAAACGTACAATTTGACATTTGAACCGAAAAAGTACGAAGACTAGAAACTGACTGAATAGATACAGAAAACTTTTTTTCAGGTATACCGTAAAGACGTACCATTACTCTTTCGTTTTGAATTACATATCTGCGGTGGTCAGTATGCGCAATTGATGTGTCTCTAACAAATATGCTCACTTCCTCATTAACTAGCTGATTACGCTCATCATGTAAATGTACTTTAGCATTGAAATGACGACCTGGTTGAACATTCCAATCCTCAGGGAATGGTTCTATACGTACCGCATTTGTTGTGATACTGTTAGTATGATGTGTGAAATGAAAATTAGTCCAGTTAGAAATGACATAAGATACGTTTTCGTTATTAAAAGTCTTACAGGTTTGTAAAGTTGATGTAAATATATCATTTCCACTCTGTGTACTAGCGCTATTTCCTATAAGAAACATTAAAATTTCTTGGAAATATATCAGTTGAATTAAAAATAAAATCAACCGAAGTCTTCTTAAGAATATTCCAGTTTTAAAAAATTAAAAGTTTGCAAGCAAATTAACTGAATTGCGAGCACTGCAGCCAGTCAAACTGTTGTTTTCCTGTTTCTACATTAGTTAAAGGATGAATTATCCATGATGATTTATTTGTATTTGTTATACGTATATAAAGCTCTTTTCCTAAAAATACTGAGTTTAATTTTAAAGATTAAGCAGATCATTTATCAGGAGAAAATTAGTTTTTAAATAAAAATTCCAAAGTATAACATAAAATAAAATTGAATTTTTTGCCTAAAAACCAACAAGTAGCTAGATTTGAAAACATAGAGAAAAAATAGTTGATCAGCTTTAAACCAACTAAAATAGATAAAATCGTTGGTGACCCATTTGTCTGAATAATTTGTGGCCTAAGTTTTTAGATTTCCGCTTTCAAGTCAGAAGTGTTCAGTAGGCAGAAATATCGGCTAAAGTATGCTATCTCATGCATAACTTTAAAAAAAATTTTGGTTCTCAAAAAAATGAAAAAGACCTGTACAATATTTCAAAATATTTTTAAAAGAAATTAACACTCACATGTCATGCGTGTATTTAGGAGTTAATGATCAAACAATTGAAAACTTGATGAAAAAGCTTACATTTTTTAACGTAGTTCTAAATATATACGAATTAAGCTTTTTTTTTTTTTAATTTGGCGCGGTTGATCCAGTAAAAAAAGAAAAAAAAATAAAATAAAACATACTAAAAAAGAAAATAATTTGAAGCAGCGTGGTTTTTATCGGTGTTAATATAAAGCCGTTTTTGTTGCTTGGTAAAGACATTTTGACATCCGCCGTATGTTGCAATTTTATAATTAATATGTATTTAATTCTCTAGCGTAATATTTGTTCAGTTATATGTTGGAATGTGGCGTCATAGTAATAATAAAAATATTAAACTTTCATTTCAAAAATATTCCAGCAAAAATAGACTAGCACAAAAGCATAAATGATTAGGGTACCAAATTTTGACAACATACCTGAGAAAAGGACTTCTCCTTTGAAGTTGGAATCTCTATTAATAAAACAATCGTAAATTTTATATGGCGTAGTTATCCATGGTCTCAAGGTGGGACCTGGAACAAGTACATATATAGCACCACCCTGCTTTGAAGCCTTGTTATTAGTAAAATGAGCAACCCCATGACGCTTTAAGAAAAATAGCGACTGTCCGTACATAGCTACTGCACCACCTTGGCTTCCTAAATTTCCATCCAAAATTAGTTTCCCATAAACTTTCAGCAGAGAGAAATCTAAAACAATAGCAGTATTGTTATTAGACACAAGTCGATTAACCCCATAAAATGATAAGTTTGAATTTGTACTGTATAATACACCCTGTCCACTGCCTAACTCCTCTTGAATGTTGTTATATGTAATGTTAACATTTATTAAATAAACATTGCTTTGTTCCGTTTGTATTGCAGAGCCAAGTACTGCATAGTTTTGGCTAAACTCCGTAGAATTAAAAACTATTTTTCCGAAAAAATTTTTATCTCCACTATTTCTGTGTACAATCATAGCTACACCGCCAACACAGGCACTGTTTTGAGACATTTTGTTCTTAAAAAACGTGATAGTGTTTGTTACTGAAGATGCATTGCTTTCTATGTAAATTGCACCCCCTGATACACTAGCCTTATTGCCTACAAACCCATTTTCATGAAAATATACGCTAACGTTGCTTACTTCTTCCTCAATATGTATATAAACTGCACCTCCGAACATAGCTTTATTATTAATAAACATGGTCATGCTACCAAACTTTATAATCTTATTTTTTGTACCATTTCGGAAAAACAAAGAAATGGCACGACCTTTGTTGAAGGGAGTTAATTGTAAAGCATCATTACGTATTGACTGTAAACTTTCACAACTCACGTCTCCTTCAAAAGGGTTTTGGACGAACTTACTGTTATTATTAAACGAAATTGAAGAATAGCTGGAATCATTCCCTATAAAATCAACATATACTCCACCAACTATAAATTGGTTATCTAAACTTCGTGAATATTCTAAAGACACTTTATTAAATACGTTCGATTTCACTGGGTTGTAAATAACCATCCCATATCCAATACTCTTCACGAATTTTACGTCTTCAATCAACAGGTTCTCGACATGATCGGCATATAACGCACTAGCTATCCGTGGAAACTTGTTATCAATTTTAAAAGTTTTTGCAATTTGAGGTAAACTGCAACCATACAACTGAAAGAGAGTTAATACTATGTTCGATGAATTCAATATATATATACCATTTGTAAAAGTTTTAGAAGCACATAGAATAAATGTTTCGGAAGACTTCCCCATCAATGTAAAACCAGCAACATTCTCAAGTGTTACATTATTTGCCATGTTTTCTCTTTCATCAGTAAATTTTTTGTCGACAAAAAAACAATAATCATTGAGGTTTTTCACCTGCTGAAAAGCTTCATCTAAACTGGAGCATTCACTGTATGAGTCATTAATACTTTTACATAACGAGCCTTTATGTTGTAAGGTGATATTAACCATGCGAGCCCTTCCATTGCAATAACTCTGTGCATTAACCAAACATCCAGATATTAAAAAAATAACAAGCTGATTTATCATCTAAAATTAAAAGTATTATCAGCGGAATTAAGAAGTTTAACTCAGTAAAAATTTTACATTTTATAGTTCAAAGTGCGATACGGCGGGATATTATTAATCAATCATTAGAAAATATACCATTGCCTAATTTTAGTTGCAGTTTTGAATAAAAATAGTTTTATTGACATTCTCATACAAATGTCACTCATTAGGATGATCCCCAAAAATACCAAAATATTAATAGCGGATACAAAAATTATTTAAAATATTTATCATGTTGAGATATATCATGAGATTATTATGAATAGTTGTTGACGTCATATTCATGCAAAAATTGTGTTTGATTAATGAATTTCGATACGTGAAATTCGTGAATACGTGAAACTCAAACTATAATTTATTGGGCGTTTGACAAGAGACGCCCACAAAGTGATATTCTAAATAAAAGTTCGCGTATCGATATATCAAGCAAAGACAACTTGCGTTCGAAAAAATCTTGATTTTATTTTCCAA
Source organism: Euphysa ruthae (assembly GCA_035046665.1). Classification (NCBI taxonomy): domain Eukaryota; kingdom Metazoa; phylum Cnidaria; class Hydrozoa; order Anthoathecata; family Corymorphidae; genus Euphysa; species Euphysa ruthae. The sequence goes on from JAUZNK010051841.1 coordinate 28,779, forward strand.
TACAAATTATTTAAAGTTATGATTTTTCGAAACCGTTGAACAGAGCAGGAAAAAGAGCTAACTTACAAACAAGGTAAAAAATTGTATATATTTTGATAGAAGTGTAAAAAACGTGATAAATATAATATTAATTATTGAGGAAATAAATATTGAGATTAGTGAATTAGAAATTTAGGGATCTTGGAGATAAGAGCGTGAGAGGTATTAATAACGGAATGAATCAATTTCCCTATTATGCTTTTTCACTTTTGCGTTTATAATTCCAAAGTTAAAAAACTTACGAAATCAAAATTTCTAATCAGAATAAAATATGTAAAATATCAAATAAAAAACTTTTGAAAGCAAAAACTCTTTACAAATAAAGAATTGCTGAGAAGCCCCTCCTTTTCATCGTCCCAAAATTCACACATCCCTACTATCAAAATATCAATAGCACACATCTCTAAAAAAATTGTATCACACAAAAAATGACTTTTCCACATAGAACATCTAATAATTTCCCACATTTAAATTTTGTTAATTCTAAACACCCATATTCGCCGTGTGTGGAACCTTACTATATGCTTTTTGCTTCAGAGAAGTCAAAAAAAAAAAAAAAAAAAAAAAAAAATTCTACGCAGCCAAAGGTAATGTTCGAAAAATTATAATGACATGCGGTGGTAAATTTTTTTTTTATTTTGTTTTATTAACAGAAAAACAAAAATTACAATAAGATAAAAAAAGAGAAATAAACAAGGAGGTATCGAATCAAGCAGCCTATCTACACAAAATTATTTTAGAAAATAGAACACTACACACATATAAAAACAAAACAAAAGAGCAAAAATAAAGGTTTAGGCAAAGGAAATTAAATGAAAGTATCAAAACAAAAATAACAATGAACTGTAGACTTATGAGCGGTAAATTAAACCTGAGAATACGAGCGGCTTTAACTATGAAAGAATCGAAGTAGGTACTGTACTTGACATTACCATAATAAAGGTTAGTTTTTGGTCCTCAGTAAAGCTCAAAATATTGACACCATTTTTTCTTAAATTATCTCCTTCAAAGAGAAAACATATCTTCAGACTTTAAAATCTAACAGCTTTTGAGATTAAAACTTAGTTGTTAGTCAAACAAGAAGCTATTATATAGACATTGCCTCATTACCAGCGTTACCTCATGAGTCCTTAAAGTTTGTTTAAAATAATAAAATGGACCATTGCTTTACTATATGGAATTGTGACAATATTTACGATATCAAATTGCGACGAGAATCATAAAAATATGACTGTGACCATTATTTTAAGCCTTCTTTGAAATTTTTAAACACTATTTTGTTAGATTTTACAATTGAAAATTTCTGTTTACCGTGGACTAGTTGTGTTCAACTTTGAAATCTTTTTCAATTTTTCATAACAGCTTGTAATAGTAACATACGAATAACATCAACTGAGAAATATTTCATTCATATAATATTAAATTGACATCGAGCCATTATTCCCTGTGTTATTATGAAACACAGCCTAAGTTTGGTACGGTAATTACTGTTAACACCATAATCGAAAATTTTAGGTAATTCATTACTAAGATCATGCTCATGATCTCTTTTGTTTCCATTGAATTTTTCTTTCAACTGTTCAGGTATAAACTTTTCGATACAAATATATTGTTCGTTTTTTTTTTATTTATCATCAGCAAAGCACAAAAATTTCAAGTTCTAGTAATCAATACAAAATTTCATTCCCAAAGTTTTCACATAATTTCTCCCTTTTTTCTGTAACGCTTTTAGCTATCTTTAAGAGAAATCTAGGGTAGTATTAGCTTGTAATATAATATATGTACATAGAAATATTACGCTCCTTTACTTTCGGGTTCGGTAGAAAATATAATTTTGATACTTTGGTGGCTGTTAGCTTAATTTTACTTAATTTTTATGTAATTAGACTTCAAAAGGCTTCATAAATAACATTAAATTTAATAAAAACACCGCATTTAATTTGTCTCGGCAAATTTACTAGATAAAAAAGGAATGACTGAAATTTTAAAGAATATCAGCGTTCAAATAAAAATTGAAGTAGATTTTTTAACAACGATAATTTGTTACATATTCACACTAATTCTAACTATGTCTGGGAGATGTAGCGGAAATAGAAAATAAACCCAGTTATCATAGTACATTTTAAAAACAAAACCTATAAAATAATTTCCAAAATACGCCCACTTATGAATTTCAAAATCATTTCCTATAAAAGTAAAGCAGGGTTAGCAAACAAAAAAATCAGAACTGATATTTAAATGTCGCCACAAAAATAAATATTTCTAATATTTTTCAAATAAAAAAATCATGTTGTGAATCATTTAAGCTAATCAAACTCAAAATAAAGCAAGTCATAACAAATTTTAGGTATTTCTTATCGTAAGATCATTAAAACAAAGTAGCAGTAGCTAGATGGCCGCCTAAAGATGACTCAGAACAAAAACGAAGCTGAGAACAACAAATGAAGGTCTCTTAAAATGCGAGTAAAGCCATGGTTAAAAATTACACTGCAAGTGAGTGCCTTCAATAATATTTTCTAAAAAATTCTATTTAAAACTTCATGATGAAATACGAAAAAATTAATATTTGTTAATGTAAACCAGCAAATTAAATACTTATGATAACGGTGTGTCATAATTAGGCAATATATAAAACGTTTTGTTTATTATCCTATTATTTTATAATTCCTCAGAAATAAATTTATGCAGATAAATAAATAAACACACCTCAAACATAAGATTTTTGATCATAAAATAACTCAACTAATAATTACGTTTCAAGAAATAGAAAGGCAAAACCTTAACACAGGACAGGTAACAGGTTCGCACAACTGAAACTTGGAAATTTCCTAATGACCAAACATCATAGGAAATGAAACAATAATTACACAATTTTAAGGTAAAAATATTTTTTTAACTATTTAATTTATGTATCACTCCTATCATGATATATCAGCGTGTTATTTATTATGCGACGAATTTGGAAGCAATATATCAACCCTAATCAACATTGCATCATTCATGACATAATTACGAGTCCTTAGAACAACATGTCTCATCATTTCTATATAACCATAACCTTTATGATTACGTGGAGTTCTTGGCCTCAGAAATGCCTGTAAATTAGGCTTTGCTTTTAATGTCTCACTCACATGATGTGGTTCAAGAGGATCTTGATCAAGTATAGTTATAATAACGTCGCCCTGAAATGGCCATGTTAAGATGCTGTCATATTCTCCTTGCATTAAATGAACAAATATTGACACATGAGTAGACGCCCCAGAATCAATACCATTTAAGTTTATGCGCAAACACATTTTGTAACCTAGAAGCAATAAGAATTATTTGAAGTAAAACAAAATAAATGAAGCACTAAAACTGTTATAGGATATTTTGTTTATGACTCATCAATTATATAAGAGAAATATTAAAATGTATCTAAATCATATACTGCCAATAGAGTTTGATGAATAGGACTCTTTGGACCTTTGGTATGGGAAATAGTTCCGGAATCGTAGAACAGCTCTTAAATATGTCTAAAGCTTTGCACGCAGAGCCGCACTACGTGCAAAACTTTAGACATATTTAAGACACATTATCTTATAAGGAATATTGTAAATTTCATTGGTATATATATTTCTCATTTTCAAATATCATTAGCAAACAATATCTCCTAATATCAATTAACTTGTTGTGATGATTTTTTTAAGTTTATTCATCTCTTTTGACTGTTGCGCTGTATTTATTTCCATTACTACTAAGTATTAGTGAAAATTTCACACATATGTATATATATATAAGA
>JAUZNK010051842.1:0-15839 GCA_035046665.1 Euphysa ruthae
TATATATCTAAATAAATTTATTTTATATATATATACATACACACACACACACAAATATATATATATATATATATATTTATATATATATATATTTATATATATATAAATTTAAAATTTACTTCTAATTCAATTCTGTTAAATTCATCAAAACAAGCCCAACAACCAGCCTGTGCAAGTCCCTTGAAAAACTTTCCCATTGCTTTAAAATCCAACCCATCAGAGCAGTTAAATACAACACACTATAAAAAACATTACAATAATTCTGAATACAGGTTATTCAAATTAAAATCTATTAATTGCGCTAACAAATCAAAAAAAAAAAAGAAAAGAAAATCACTACAAAAATTACTACACTAGGGCCCAATTCTGAAGAACAAATTATTGACAGGTGGCTATTTCAATCAAAAAAAGCTTTTTATGGTCCTCTAGTTTCATGCAAATTTTTAGAAAAAAAGTCGTCTTTAAGCTTAAAATTATGGATCAGTGGACCACAAATCCGTGGTGCAGTGGTCAAAGGAGCCAAACTATGGAGACCGTAGGGAAAAGGTATGTGGCTCCAACCCACTTGATGACTGCGTTTATTACATATTATAGCAGAATTTAGGTAGTGTATATCTGCCCTCGTCATGTGTCCCAAATTTGTAACATATGTATCTATAAAAAAAAAAAAAAAAATAAGCTTAAAACTAAAAACCTTATATTTAAGGCTGTCAACAAAAAAAAAACAATATTTTTTACAGAAGTTCACAAAAAAATTCTGAAAAAAAATACTTATGAGTAAAATGTTTATTGGAAAAACAGATGATCAGATGGATGGCAAATGATCAAAGGTGCAACTTACTGTCATACAAATCTGTCATTAGGACAACAACTCATTATGAGTCATTAAGAGTCCAAAAATTCATGATGAACATAACTTTTAAATAAGCGGCACAAGAAAATAGATGTAACAAAAATTTTACAATAATTTAGAAATCGATTGGATTTAACAATAAAGGAGTTTGAAAAAATAATAAATAGGTAATAAATGACAATGATGTAATTTCAAGGGGACTGGATAAAGAATAAATAAGAAAACAAGAATATTAATGCAAAAACTTTTAAGACAATAGATAAGATTTTAATAGAAAATCATAGAAAATGATCAATTTTCAAACTTGCTATTTCCGAAAAAATGTTTTAAAAGTGATTTTGTAGTCTGCTCTACAAGTACAAACCTGCTTGGCTACAGCTTTAGCAAGATCTTTAGATGTTTCGGTTTTACCAGTCCCAGCTGGTCCTTCAGGAGCACCTCCCAAATTGAGCTTCAAAGCTCCCATCAAAGTTCTAAACATTTATTTACATAAACTCCGCTTAACATTCCTTTCAAAATTCTGTAAAATTTGCACAGACGTAATATTTTGTACAAAATGCTCCCAACAAAAATAGCTATTTTTATACAATTAATCCAAAAAGCCCTAATAAAAGTTTTAACAATCATTTTTAACCAAGTACATTTCCAAAATTATCAAATTTAAAAATAATTTTCAACAATGGTATTATCAAAAGCCAAATTGAACATAAAGCACCTGTAACATCTATCTGTTAAGGGAGTGATAACCAGTCGTCCTGAATTTCCAAGGTATTCATAGCCGTAAAAGATGGTAGTTGTTATCATTCTTACCGCTATCAAACCTTCTTCAAAGTAATAACGTAACTGAGCAATCCATTGAAAATCGCTTGGATCACTAAGTTCACTCTGCACCATCATTTCCACAACATCACGGGCTAAAAACAACTTAGTAATCAAAATATATTTGTCATATATATATATATATATATATATATATACAAATATATATATATATATATTTGCTAAATAAACATGTCTGCCTGCCTGCTTAAATTTGTTGGCAATTAATTATAATAGATTAATTAATTGATCAATTAATTGATCAATTAATTGATCAATTAATTGATCAATTAATTGATCAAGTGAGGAGACTCATTAGCAAGAAGAATTAGTTGCGATCATTATTCCGCCTATAGTTAAATTTTAACGTACGAAAATGTTTTAACTGCATTTAATGTGGCTAATTGTTGCACGTATTTGCAAAAAGCACAAAATAATTTAAGTAAAAAATAAACAAGTGACGTACCATGCACGTCAATAACAACCAGGGCACCAAGAGTTAAACGCACCCCATTGTCTAGCTTTCCTCTCACAAGTTCCACAATTTTGCTAATTTCCTCGTTTGATTTTTCCAAGTAATTAGATAATGCATTTTTTACCTTTATGGCCTCACTTACTTCTGATGTCCAATAAATACTGCTAACAGCAATTACAACCTAAAAATTAATGTTATTATTACAGAGTGTGTCACTTTTAACACACAACACTTAAAAATACTTATTTTTTTGTATATCAATCTGCATAAAATTTCCCACATGAAAATAAAAATAACATTCTAGAAGAATTGAACTGATTCTTTCGATGAAATTAGATCAAATTAACAAAATGAAAAAACTATTTATTTACCTAATGTTAATAAAAATTTTGTTTGTTTGTTATTCGTTAGATAAATAGCAGACAAGAAAGGTTTAATTTTTGAGTTTGCGAAGCCATGCATTAATTTCTTTTGGTTTTTGATATGGCTGTGTAAATTTCTAATCATCAAACGTAATCAATAAATTAAAGAATAAAAAAAACAGCAACTAATACCCAAGCTTTTCCCACAGCAAATTAGAATTAGTATGTAAAAATACAGATGTTATTACGAAAATAAAAAACAGCAAATATGAAAACGAAGATTTCAACAGAGTTGAAGATTTCTCAAAATTCTCTGACCATGAGGATGTTGTTTATTTGGAAATCTTTGACTCTTTTCCAGAGCAAGAATATGCTAAATTTGAATGCAGTAATGCATCCAAAAATTTTCAAGCTCAATAGGATACTGCCCGGGAAGACAAATAAAAGACTGAATTTGTTAGTGATTTTCTTGAAGCATCCAACTTGTTTATTCGTGATGACTGCAGCAAACTATTGTCACTTTTACAAACAACAGGATTTCTATTTCCCATAAAGTGTTTCTGAACCATTCAGTCAGCAAAAATAATTGAAAGTGAAGTTCATACTTGGCTACTGATAAAATTTTATGCCCACAGAATATCAAAATAAGATTCAAACAATACAAGCCATAAAAACTAGCAAAGTATATTTTACTGTACAGCTCATTGTTTAATTCATGAGTGAGAAATATCTACTACACATTACCATAGACAGGAAACCACTTGGTGTTACTGAGAGCACTAGCAATTATTATGTATAATTAGTACTGGTGTTCCAAATACAAAATTGGAAATTTCAAAAATTTCGATAGTACCAAAAGGCAAAATGATGGTACTAATATTTTACATTAATAACATTTACTGAATGTACAATAATGATTAACTTTGAAACCTTCGGAGTTCCCGAAAAGAAATTAACATTCAAAAAGGATAGAGTGCCCATACCTGTATTTTGACGAGAAGAAATTCGGAAGAAAACTATCACTGCACTTGCAAAAGTGCATAGTGGCGCTCACATATTTTATGATCACAAGAAGTGAATGTTGATTTAGCATCATCTCAAAATACAACAAAAATTAGAATGCAAAATTGGCCAGTAAATGCTTTTTGCATTCATTCTTGACACAGTCCAAACAAACACAAAAAGCGTCTCAATCACAACCAGCCTCTCATACAATTTTACATACAGGTTGGTAAAACATTAGTGTTAACTTGCATTCAACTTTATTTTTAAAACTCTACATGCCTTTCTTTGAATCTATCCCAAAAAATGCGTTGTGTGCTGGGATTCAGATTCGCAATGCAAAACTTGACCCAAATTTTTTCACCTTTTTTAAATTTTTTTATGGATAGGTGTTTATTTCCATAAATTTTCTCATAACTTTTAAAAAAACTTTATGTAAATGCTTTTTCAAAGCCATGAGTTTTAGTATTTTGATGTTGAACAAACGTATTATTGTTGTTTATCTTAACACGCTCATAAAATTTCAAGTATTAAAAAAAACTCTTAAAATTCTTAAGCATTGAAACAAATGCCTACCTGACCAGGCCATTCCTGCACCCATTTGTATCGAGGTGTTTCTGAGTAAGCCTCAACTGCTTTTACAGCTACATTTCGCAAACTAACTATCATGATATCCTCTACCTGAATCAACCATTTCTCAACCATGCCCTTTGGATTAACACATGCAATATAATAAATTAAATTAGATTAAATTAAATAAATTAATTAAATACACCGATCACAGCTTTTCACAACACTATATTCAAAATCTCAGTTAAGAATACATTATTCAACTTTTTAGAAATTTTTACTTAATACTGCAAGAAATCGGAAAATTGTTAAGTTTAATAGTGTGAAAGGCCAACTTAATTCAATAATAAGAAGCCCAAACCCTGTATATTCCCTACTTTATAAAGACCTATTTCGAGAAAATTACAATTAAATTATATTTGAAAAACAAGACTTACAGATAATCACTTAAAGTTAGTTATATAATCATTAAATCTGAGGTCCATGTCACTTGAATCCTTGTTTGACTCCTTATTTGACTCCTTATTTTTTTGACTTGCAAGAAAAATTAGATATAACTAAGAAATGAAACTTGACAAATTTGAAAATTTAAACTTTTAATTGTTTAGTCAGATTTTTAGCAATTGAAATTTTTCAGAAATATAAAAACAACAATACTGGATATAAAAATTTCAAAAAGCAACTCAAAATAAAAGAAAGTTAAGAACGTAACAAAGACAAAAAGAAACCAAATAATGATAAAAATTTACCTCTTTCAACTGGGAGGGGTGGCATATCTCAACAAATATTTACTTTTAAAAGGTTTTAAATTTTGTAGGATACGCCATGACAATATTTATATTTTTAATTATAATTATACTTTTTAAACCTTGGCTCTAATCTTGTGGCATTAAATTTTTTGATATATTTTCTTAAAAACTTTGTTGCACATAAAGATTTATATAAAAAACTTCTGCGTTTTTACTTCACTCTGAAAAATTGTGTGGCTCCAGTCTAATAAAAAATACAGCTAAATAAATATAATAAAAAAGTGAAGTTGCCCACCAACTTGGATATGAGAATTTACGTGCCCTGTATTGTGAAGCAATAATGCCTCCTCGTTCCTGCAGAGGCAAAGATCAGGAGCTAAAGAAATACAAACCTTCGATTGTGCAGGAATAATTGTCCTGGAGAATGGTACTGCCTCATTCTCTGCACTAATCATTGCAGTAATTTCTTGTTTTTCAGTAAATCGGAGCTCGGAGATTCCTTCAAAACATTTCTTTAAATGGGGTTGAACACGTAGGGGGTCTTTTGTTTCAGAAAGGATCTCTAACAACTCATCATTAGAGAGGAAGAAAAATCTAAATCAAAATATACCAATCTTTTAAAATATGATAAAATCCTGTGAATTTTGTGGATTAAACTACCATCACATAATATATCTAATACCAAAAATTTTGTGCAAACAAAATTTCAAGAAAAATTTGAATTTTATAACTAGAAATATTTGCTTATAATCAAAATAACTTATAGCCAAACCTTGGGAAAAACAGTTGCTTTTGTTCCAAATATGCATTAAGACCCTTTTGAATATCCTCTAGCAGCTGGTTTGCCTCAATTAACCGCGCTAACATATTAGGTTGATTTGTGCTAACAAGAACATGTGTTTCAACAACCTGCAAATAAACATCTCAATCTAAAGTACCAGATATAAAAACAACAATACCAAATAAAAAAACAACAATACTGGATATAAAAACAACAATACCAGATATAAAAATAACAACACCGGATATAAAACAATCATTTTAATTAAAGATAGAAAGAAATTATCCGGAGGTGTGCCAAGTAAGAATGCGCTTAAAGAGAAAGTTTATCAAATCTAATCGACCTTGTTGCATTTTTCTATTAATAAATTTTGTATTATTTTGAGAAATTGCAACTTTGAACTGGGATGTAAGATAAAATTAAAAACTACAAAATTATTTGAAGCCTAGTTTAAAATCGGGAACAGATAATACATATGTAAGAATGCCATCGGAATAGTTAATAATCATAGAATCATTAACAAAACATACTGCAGCAGTCATAATATCTTTCCAGTGCCCATCAACAATTCCAAACTTGCGCCCTTCATCCGGCATTTGAGTAAGAATATCTTCTGAGCTGAATATGGGTTCCAAATACATCCATGTAGCTTGGCACTTAAAGAAAAGGGTAGAATTGTAAAAAAATTTTAATTAAAATCATGTTTTAACATATTATGTAATATTATGAATTCTGGTAAGTCCAGAAGAATACCTTTAACAATATTTGCAATAGGGAAAACTTATATATTTCTTACACTTAAAAAAAGCATCTAAAAACACAAATGGGAGAGTACACAATTGTGCAGAAAAATTTTTGCTCTTGGATATTCATAGCTCTCAATTCCTTTTTTAGTTACTCTACGCACTGAATTGTTTATTCCACACATTGAATTAGTTATTCCACACGTTGAATTTGTATTTAAGCTTGAATTAAATGCTATGATCAGCTATAAAATAAATTTTGTTTTGAATTACCATAATACAAAACAATATTTGAATGATAAATTTATATACTAACCTTTAACCAATTGTCAAGAATATCTTGGATCAAAACCAGTCGTTCGCACCATTCTTTGATTTCTTTTTCAAATGGTTTTATGAAAGGTGATCCACTCATTGTTTGAGCTTTTATAATGTGATCATCAAGAAGCAGTTGGACCTCATCTACAGCAGCAAGAATGCTAATACCCTATAGCATAATTACTTGTCATTTATCATATTATCAAATAATTTTTAATTGTATAACACAAATTAAAAGCATGATAACTGATCCTGTAAGTATTACTAGATGCTGCACATTATATGAACATTTAAAATAGTTTATTATCCATTATCAATGACAGATAATTAAATGCTCTGCGTGCTCGCATGGGTTGGACAAGGCACTTAAAACTGGCTTCCAAACTATTCCAAACTGCAATTGTGTAATTAGTATCAAATGTACTTTTAAGATGCATATAAATTTTTCAAAAACTTCAAAATAATTTTTATGTACATATATATTACAAACAAAAGCAGCCTGTTTTAAATGTATTGCTTATTTTTAATAGAATATCTTTAAGCTACTCAAGTCTTTAGAGTTTGACTTTTAGGAAGGTGGAAAAATGAACTGAGCTTAAATATTATTTGTGTCGATTTTGGAAATTTTTATTGGCGTTTGAACTCAAACAGTACCCGAAACATCTTTAAGAACGTCAGTAAAGAGTAAATTCAAACTTTATAAAAAACATCTTTGAGAATCTCTGTATAGAGTGAACTAAAACAGTACGCAACACACCTTATAGAATGTCAGTATGGGACTAATTCAAACGGTATGCAAAACATTTACAGAATGAGTTATTGATCTAATTCAAACAGTACGCAAAACACCTTATAGAGTTTCTGTATGAAACTAATTTAAGCGGTATGCAAAACATCTTACAGGATGTCTGTACGGAACTAATTCAAACAGTGTACAAAACGTTTTACAGGATGCCTGTATGAATTGAATTTAAATAGAATTACTTAAATTAACACTAGCATGCATGTGAATTCAAAAACTATGCAAAACACCATACAGAATCTCAGTACATTATGTAAACTCCAACAGTTTGTAAAAAATCTTACAGAACTTAAGCATGGCCTGGATTAAAAAAATATGCATAAAATCTTACAGAATCTCTGTATGGTATGAATTCAAATATCATTTCGTTCCATTCATTCTTCATTTTTTCTATCGCTTTTTCTAATGAATATTCTTTACTTGCCGCACTGCTAATTTCATCCAGTCTAGAATATTACCAGTTAAGCTAAAGCAATGAACAACTAACTTTTCTAGCAAAAATTCTATTACTTTCAAGAAACTTAAAGAAGTTAAAATCAGAATTTCTAAAAACTTTTAGCTAAAGAAATCAATTTATTTATATACTAGAACTTATTCCAAAAATCTGTGATATCTGCAATTTACAACATGGGTGTGTTAAGGGTATGTCAAGGGTGTATCAAGGGTATATCTGATACTTTAAGGCAAAAAAAAGACTGTTCAATAATCAATAATATAATATATCAATCTCTTAAATGAAACTTCAATATTTAAAAGAAGGGTAGTTAGAGTTTCACCATTATGGTCTGATATTGACCCTATTTGGTCAATTGTCAAGTGATTTTTAAAGTTTGTTGAAAACAAGCACTGTAGGTGCAAAGAGTAGTAAGCATATTGATTCATAATTTAGGTGTTTTGAACAAGAAATAGGGGTTTTCAGCATTAACTACTTACTGTGGTAAAAACTTCAGCAACTCAAGGTCAATAATTTGAGTAAGAGAGGTGTTTGCATTAGGTTTAACCTCCATTTTAATAACCTCACTGAGCTAAGATAAAAGAAAAACAGATGATTTTATTACTAAAAGATTTTTTTTAGAAATCTTCAATGGTTTCAAAAACAAGAAAGTCTACATAAGATTTTTATTCATCATGAATCTTGCAAATGACTCTATAATAATAGCGGTTTAAAGATTTCAGGGGACTTTAATATGCAAAATTTGCTTTAAAAAATACAATACAATATATTATTAATATTTATATTTATATATATTATTACATTATTATGTGAAAAAAAAAGAATACTTGTTCACTGATTTAAATATTTTTTATATGGCCACTTATCTACATATAAAACTTAAAATGAAATTTCACCTGTTTCCAATGACGGTCATGTATACCAGGATTGCATATGGCAGTTAATAAAGGTAAAATGAGTTTAAATTTATCAACTTTTGCTTTAACACTATCTGCTACACGACGAGGACCCGGATCTTCTGAAAATGTTTTGGATAATTTAAACACGGTGCGCCACATTGTACTAATTTCTTCCTCCACTTTCTCTGCATTGATTTCACGAAAAGAACCTCACAAAAAAAAGTTATAGTATTTTTTCATGATTAGAATGCAGGTAAAGAACCATTGTACATCACTATTATAAATGAATTGCTCTACGATTGTGAAAATAAATAGAATGAATAATAACGGTAATAACAATAAAATGAATGGTAGTAATGATTATAAGATAACAAAGGGGGCGTCCATTTAGTAAGTACGCACAAGGAAGGGGAGGAGGTCTTCAAATGCATACAAAAGCGTATGAGGAGGGGTGTTATCACATATCCTACGCACACAAGAATTTTTGCAAAATAAATTGTTAACAGTTCACAAATTTATTATTTATATGCATATTGGGCTTTAGTTTGTTTCGCGTGAGCTAAGGTCACATGTTTAATCTGAACCTCATAGTATTATTCTATTGTGTTGATATTAACGTAAGTTATGTGGTACTACCACGTAAAGTTTTGACTGTGTTGTTTTGAAATAATCACTTACATCTCGTCGTGAAGTTGTTGATTATGTTCGTAACATAGGGGAAAATTACATATAAGAAATTTGTTGCTGCATACAAAGAAGTAATGTCAGATTTAAAGGAGGAGACGCATTTCAGAAATACTCAAACTCATTGGAATGTTATGAAAAGTGTTGAGGAGAGCCTTCAAAAATAATATCTGATGTTAAGAGTGAAATCAAACAAAAGTTGAACTATCCATCATATTCGAAGAAATCAAAAGTAGATATAGTAGGTGAAAAAATTTCTTCTGTGGTTACCTCACCCCTAAATTTCAAAGAAAAGGCAAGTACATCGAACAAATCGATCATGCTTATCAAAGCCACAGAAGAGGAAAGCGGTAAATTAAAAACTTTCAACATTGTAGGAAAAATTTATAACACAAGAAACCAGCATAGAGGGAATTGAAGGAATAGGTTGAAAAAATCAAAAAACAATTTCACTCACTCAAATCATCACAGCAGACCGGTTTATCATCAGTCGACAAAAAACAAATTGGTAAAATCAACAATATCAGATAAGGAACTGAAATTGAAATTGAAATCCGAGACAGAATAAAACTGAAAAATTGTAGATTTTTCTCACAAAAAATAATCCTGAAGCAGCAGCAGCAGTTCTTCGTGTGGAGATAGTTCAGCCTGAGCTGCTACAGTTGTACAACTTTTTGAGAGCTCCTGAGAGCAGTGACGGCATTGAACGATTCAAAGGAATAAAAAAATTGCGTTTTTCATTTAGATGATCAGCAGTTGAGGCTTCTTCCTCACAGGGGAAACACTTCGGAGGGGAAACAAAATGTAAAAATCGTCCCTTTAAATTGCTGAGACTGGAAAACTTATGGAAAACTTACTTAAGCGTAAGGAAGACCAAATGTATGCCAAGTGTCTTATCGATATGTTCGAGATTGCAAAGTTTTTTGGTCCGGATACAGTCCTTTTCCCATCGAACAATAACAAAACAAATGTGTCATTGGGACTATTAGGTGCTAATCTGCAAGTACCAACAATAATGATGCACATGGAATATAAAGTTTGATCATAATTTTGTCGCAGGGGAACATCATAAATTGATTCCATCTGTCTACAGCATTTGTAATGCGACAGCTAAGGACACATTTATTCATATCTGAAGTGAAAAACTTGACAAATCAAGCGCATATACGCATGTGTATGATATACATCAATTGTTTTTAAGTGGAAGAATTTTGACAAATATTCTCCTGATTGAGACAGATAGTCCACAAAATGAGGCCCCCTTACTCCAAAACATTGGCAGAAGCTGTTATGTTATTCAAGCTACTAAAGCTTGACATCCATGGAATAAATGCATCTGATCTGTCAGTGTTCAACCCAAAGAAACATCGTATGTCACCACTTTCACAAGACCTTGTAGGTATAATAGTGCCACACAACACATTTGGATCATATCTCAGTCAAGGAAAGACTGTGGATCTCAAAGCAGAAAATTTCATGGCAAATGTGAAAGTTTTAGAGAAATGATGCAACACAGTCATAGATGGTCAAGTCGTTCATGACATTGCATTGACAATTGGAAATGAGTATGAACCATCCTAACCTGTTCCACAATTGGTTGCTGATGACATGGTACAGCTGTGCTATTGTCTTCAGGTTGCCAAGTGTACCAGTGAGTAATACTGCCATCCAATTGGCTGAGTGTTTTCTCAGATCGTTTTTTGCCAAATTCAACCATATACGAGTACTCAAATGTTGACCAAACAGCAGTTGAACCAAAGAAATTCACAGAAAAACCGAAGTCGTATGCTTTCACACCGTCACAACAAAGATTTCTATTCAAATTACAGCCTGTAGAAGCTTCTAAATACAATTGCATGCCGTTTGATTTTTACTTTCCATCGACTATAAGAAAGCTATTTGGATCGCCTGTGGAAGAAGCTCATGGCCTAGTCAAGCAGTAATTTTGTGACTCAAGAAGGCTCAAAAGCGACGTGTGAGGAATAGTGTTAATACAAATGATAGCCGTGGTGAGTGAATATTCGTTGGACTGTTACCGGTTAAAATGACAATGTTTACGGTGGCAATTCGCTAGTGGACGTAGCTGATGGTGAAGTAGCATCTAATTTATGTGGGAATTTTATGTAAATCATTCAATTTCAATATGGAAGAAAAAAATTTCAAAGTTAATTTTTATCATTAATTTTTATATTTTATGAATCTAGCTTAAATCACGAGTAGATAAGGTAAGGTAGGTAAGGTAGATTCATAAAACAAACTTTAAAAAAAACTCAAAACTAACCTCTATACCATAGCAAACTACGTTTCTCAGTCAGAAGCAATATAAATTTAATCTTAGAATTGAAAATAAAATAAAAAATTATTTTTAAGCTTCCTATAAAATTCCAAAAGTGTTTTAGGAAAATTTTGTTAGAGGGAGACGCTTTTCAAAGATTTCTTATTTCGCATGCTACTAATCCTTGATTGAAAAAGAAACAACGTGGAAATATATTTGTGAAGAAAGAAATTAAATAAAAGCTAAGATATTATATACAAGCATTATACTATTCATGGCATATAACTCATGTTAATTCAGAATTAAAGATATTTCTTTCCTGTTCTCAAAGAACTGTTAATATTCTTGCTTAATATTCTCTAATAAAGGTAAATAAACTTCTTTTTCCTTTCTTTTTTTTACCAAATGCTGTCTGAAAAGATAACCAAAACAATGAAAACACAAACCTTAAAAATAAAATTAAAAATTTAATTTTCTAAGAATTGCCAAAAAATTCTGGAAATATTAACAGTTTTATTTTCCTAACAGGTGTGCAGATTTTCAAGGTAAATCACATCACCCTCTACGTATATTCGTTTGATTTAATTCTAGTCTAATTAATGGCTGCCTTACATGTCATCCAATGCTCATATGCAGTATTAAATTGTAATGCAGTCCTCCACAATTTGTCATATGGTTCTTTGGTTGCAAGAATTGTTTGTAAAATAGGATATTTTGTTACTTCCCATTTAAGTAACTCTTCCTCATGGCTCAAAGACTAAATAAAAAGAAATAGATAGACAATATCTGATATCGTAAGTTGAAATTACACCAAACTAACACACAAATATTTCAAAGTATAATTAGTGCCCAGACCCCAAATGAGCATTTCCATAAGGAACCAAAAGAAGCCTTCAGTATTCTAAAAATTCTGACAAAATAGTAATACATCTAACTAATAAGAAAAATCTAAAAATTTAATTTCAAATATTATAGATATGGAGTATCAATTTTTTGCCCAGAGAAAAATTTACAATGGCAGATCAAGGAATAAGAATTTAGATCAAAAGAAGCCCTTTTTGAGGTTGTTTAAATTCATGAAAAGTTTTAAAAGCTGCTGCAGAAAACAAACATGAGCAGTGGATTTATTGGATCCCTCTCAAATAGTTCTCTAAAACACTGAGGATGAAAAAGTAAACAAATATAATGCATAGAAGTTAAACTTTACTGTGTTTATTGTTTAAACTGTTAAACTTAATTGTGTTAAACTCAGTACAGTATTTTTGAAGACAGCTACAAACTCTTTACATTCCTATTTATCATGCTTGTTAAGAAAATGTACCTCAGCTTCCATTCTTGCGTGATCAATAAGTTGATCAATTTCATCAAGCTTTTGCACATTTCTCGCCATTTCTTCAGAGTTTAAAATCTAAAAAATAAATAAAACATCTCTATACACGCAAAATAAAAGTTTAATTGATAAAAAAATATACTTCTGGAAAAAGTTCTACACAGTGGAAAAGTTACAGATTAAGTTTTTTAAATTTTTTGTTAAAAACTTTGCAAATTTTATTTTTAAATGTGATAAATTTTAAATTTTGGTTGATTATTCACTAATTATACAGGTGCGCTTTTTTTCATTAACAAAATATCATTCTGTTTATAAGTTAAATATTTCATTTTTACCCCTTGGATATAGGGAGAAGTGGGCACCCTTGGTTGTAGGGAAAATTAAGCTTGATAAGAGAGTGTATGAGTGTTTTCATTCAGATACATATTCTTTATCAATCTTGTAATGTCCAACCAAATCGTAGAATTTCATAACTAGATTCCTCTACGCTACTCTGAACAAAATTCTTCAAAAAATTTAGTTGCATAGATATTGAGTTGTAGTTTGAATTTCTTTCATAAAGGAAAACTATAAATAATTTTTTTATCTGAAATAAGATTAAAAATCTTAAAAAATCAAGATAAGACAAAAACAACAACATGTGATATGGTTAAAATATAAGATAGAAACATGCAGTGTTGCGTATATCAAAAACAAGGCCTTTTTTACATTTGGTAAGTAATCTTCAAATTTTAATTCATCAGAAATAAAAAATCATATTCATTATTTCCTTGTTAATTCAATATTTTTAAATTTATTTATAATATATTGAAAATTTTTATAAATATTTGTACAGTATTTATAAATGAGCTTTGGAAACCCTTTAAGAAACAAAAATATCTGGAAAAAATTTGTTATTTGGAAACATGTTTGACATTTCATCAAAACTGGTTTCAATATCGTGGATATAACCAAAAAAGTTTAAACTAACTACATTTGGACCAAAATTGATTTCAATTTAAATAAGAGAAAGCAAGATCTTACTTCTTTTTTCTTAAATGTCTCGACTTCTTTTGAATAAACTTCAAGTTTTTTATTAAAAGCAACAACTCTAAAAAAAAAATTCAGAAATTTTGTTATAAAGATTTCAGTGTAGTAACTTCATTTAAATTCCTCTCTAGTTTACCTGAACTTAAAAAAAGTTTTTCTCCAAATTCTCTTTTATTTAACTATACTTAGGAGAAATAAATTATTATCTAAGAATTTATTTCTCCTAAGTACGTTGTATACTGAACCAGGTTGTCTACCAAACCAAAAATGAATACTTAACTGATGATATGTTTTAATTCATTATCTACCAATAAATTAACATTATATTTTAATCTCATCATTTGTTTTATAATTAGCAAAGCAACAATTTTTTTCATGGAAATTAATGAGAAGCATCATTATCATTTGATCATCTATTTTCCATGATTGGAAGTTCCCTTAAATTACACTTGGTTGCTTAAACTCGCCCAACACATCCATCTTATCGTTCTAGCATCATATCTTTCAAATCTATTTTAATCATTTTCATTGCAAACAAAGGTAACAACTCTCTAAATTTATTCTAATGACACTTTATTCTCGCAGTAACACTGTCTTCTTCTCTGGTTCCTATTTTGTCACCTAGCATAATACAATTTTTAAATTACGTTTAGATTTTGGTCACCGCAATGCATTGCTATCTCCTTGAATTTGAACTGATCATATCTAAGAAAACTCTGCATTTACACTTATTTGGTTTCAATCTTCTTTTAAGTTTAAATATTGCCTATGCATATCTAATATCTACAAAACTAAAAAAAAAATTACAGAATTACTATCAAAACACTCCTTGTAGACAACGCAATTTACCTTCTTTTCTAACTTTCCTTACCACTACCTATCACTTTTTTCTAATTAAGACTGGCTTGTGAACGTCTTGACTACAAAGTAGACTTCCATTTTTTAGCTTGGTTGTTCATTCTGCAAGTGCCTCACTTACTAATCCTAAATCACCTGCATAAGGATACTCTTTTAGGAAACCTGACATAATCTTCTTCGATAAAGCTTCTAAAACTATAACAAATAGTAAGTAGCTTAACACTAAGCTCTGATGTACTTTTACCTGAACAAGGAAGTATTCAATGAATGTATCAATAATTCTAACCACACTTTTACCATTCAAATCCATTGCCTACTATTCTACAAAAACATTTTTATAGCCTACCATTTCACATCTATAGGTAAAATGAATCCAAATTGCATCTCAGCTATGCCAGTTTGTTTATTGGAAAGTTTTTCAATGACTCATACTATCTCTTTTAAAACCCGGTCTATGAACTTCAGAACTCAATGGTTTACACTTCTAAAGGCAACTCCTTTACAGTCAGTAATTTACAATTATGTTCAGTTCACAATCTGCAGGTAATACACCGTCTCTTATGGTCTGGTTTATCAAGTCTGTAATCATCTCTATCCCTGACTCTCTCATATCTTTAATCTTAAGGCCTTGGTGCTTTTCTATTCTTTATCTTCTTAACTGCATCTTCTTACACTTCTCAACTAAAGCAGCTGCACAGCTAACTGAATCTGTTACCTGTTACCTATCTACTTCGTGCCAGGTGGCACATAAGGCTTCAGCTTGTTCCCTCCACACATCCCTGTCCTTGGCAATGGTTCTGGCCTGGTTCCAGGAGGTCCAACCTGCACGATTTCTT
>JAUZNK010051853.1:0-10949 GCA_035046665.1 Euphysa ruthae
CAGTAGTTCGGTTCCTTAGACCACTGCGCCACGGATCCAAAAATCTTGCTGACGTTACCACTTTTGACCATTTTTTAAATTGGTTATAACTCAGGAACAATATAAGTTTTTTTTTATACCACTTTTACATTTTGGGTGCAAAATCATATACCATTTATTAAAGAAAGGTATTTCAAGTCCTTATTAACCAACTATAGAGAGCCATATTGAATAAAAATTTCTATTTTTGAGATATTATTATGGATCAATAGCGGAGTTGGCACAGTGGTAGGACCTTTGACTCTGGAGAGAAAGGTTACGAGTTCAACTCCCACCTCGGGCAGAAATTTGTTTCCATGTTATCTTTGAGTTTCTGAGCAAAACTCATTGCGTAATGCAACGCTAGCTCAAATTGGGCAGGTTGTTTGGTAGAACAAATTTCGTAGACGCAAATGGGCGTTCTAAGTACTCCAAGACCCGCCACGTGGGCACATCTGGAAATATAGTCTCGGCAGTTTGTTGGTTCCCCACGTTAAATATAACATTCTCTCTTCTCTCTCTCTCTAATGGGTGATTTTGGTGTACACTTAATGGCGTATCGAAAAATGACTGTTGCAGATCTAAAAAATTCAAGAGAGATATTCTAAAAATTACAGGTAGTATTAAATCTAAAGCAAAAGCAACAGAAGTTTCTTTTGAATCTCATTGTAATAAAGTTTTATCAAAGTCAAATTCATCATCGTTGTTTGAACATCCTAATTAAAGCCTCACAATAATTGCTGTTAACTGTTTGGAGGACCATGATTATTTAAAAGAAAAACAAACTTATAATGATAAAAACATGTCTTTGACCCTAAAAAATTAGTCACAATAAAAAATAATAATAATCATAAAATCGCAAATAAAATTTCAACGGTTACAACAACCATTTTCACGAAACAAAAGAAAAAATAATATCTTTTGCATGTACAGAGCAACTTTAAAAATGGCAAATAGTGAAAAATTTGGTTCTAGTCCTGATTCCTTAGTCGCAGAAAGTTCAAAATAACAAACTTCAAATAGTATGCACAGAGAAAAAATTTTTTCTTTCTTATGTCTTATCACCCTGAATCGAAAAATGCTAAATCCTTCCTTATCCAGAAAAATAACACTTTGTGGTATGTATTAAAGTGTTTAATTGACAGTTTTTCAAATTCACCAATATCAGGCTGGCCGCATAAAGAATATAAAGTATTTGCAAAAATAGAAAAAAAAAACCTTGTTCGAAATCCGACTTTTGAAATCATCAAAGCCTTGCGCACACATATTAATAAATTCTTACGTAACCTTCCTGTTACAAAGTATCTTACCTCGCAAGATGAAACTTTTACAGCTTTTATCAACATGAATTCTTGTAGAAGCTATGTTAAAATTGGCTGAACCATCTCCATGTGAAAACTGATCAGAATATATTTGTGCAGGTCGGTTTAGATATACGCCTTTTACTGAAAAGTAATCTTGAACTGCAAAACCAATATCGGCCATCAATTCTTGTTCACGGGTAACCAAGACCTGTTAAAGCTGCAAAGTTTAGCTAAAGCACAAAACTGCAAAGTATAAAAGACGCAAACCATAACTGGACAACATAAAATCATCAGTTCAATACCTAATACCTGCGTGTAAAGTCTGATAGAAAAGTGGAAATTTTTCTTTTCCATTTGATGCGTTAACTTTCACCTGTTTCTCTTCTTCCCATCATCCTTAAATCATGCTTAAACGTAAATATTGCTAGAAATTTTATAAGAGGGAAATCATCACTGTGAACTCCTTCGAAAAAAAAAAGAAAGTTATTTAGAAATAAAAACAGGATATTTTATAGATATGCTTTAAAGACTTGGTTTAACTTGTATTAGTGTATGCGTTTAACATTTTATAGTGTATGCGTTTATAATTATAAACGTTTATATTTATTATAGTTATAATATGTTGTTACTAGAATTTTTTTTTAGCTTAACTTGGTGGTATTAATTTTCATTTTTTCGATAAATGTGTGTTCAAGCCAACAACAGGTAGCAGCTGTGGCGTTGTTAATCCATGCTTCAAAAATAAAGTATAATATAAAGTGGGTTACACAGGTTTTGAAACTCCGCGCAAAATCATATGCGGCTAATGTGTCCACAGCAGGTCAGTCGCACGTCGAATATCAGCGTTCTTTGGGTATTCTTTGTTGGAAGGAAAATAAACCATCGCGTTAAGAGCGTCTCGCGTAGCGGGGCTTCTTCAGTTACCAATAGGACCTTGATCATATCGATCGCTTCTGCTGGAGAAAGAACAATAATTCGAGTTTATGTGTTATTCATGTCAAATACCACAGCGGGAAGCACTGCTACACAATTACAGCCGTCATGACTACTGTGTAGTTCTTCTTGTGCCTGCACCCAATCACTCAGCCTGACCACGATCAAAGCACTCGATGAGAGCCTGCGATATGTGGTGGTATGGCTGTGTTCGACGGACTCGAACCTCGTGATTAGATATAAGCTTACTTAGTACCCCTTCAATTCATGACCATTGTAGGCAATCGAAGTGCTTGGTCATACAAGCGGCCCAATTTGGTATATACTAGTAAATGCCACGGTAATCTTGTCCAATGATTTCGATTTCAATGTTATGGCAGCTTTGTAGCGAGAAACTAATATACCAGTGTCAAAACATACATGTCTTGCAACCGAGTTTGTCGTGTGGGAGAAAGAGAAAATCGGCTTTTTGCAGCTCGTTAGTTCGATTCTCTGTAAAATGCTATTATTATTGTTGTTCACATGAGGGATACAGAAAAGATAGGCCATATCATCCTAATTTCTTACAAGATATTGGATGCGCAAATTAATTTCTGCACTGCCAGGATCGAAGCCTTACCATCCTTTTGTGCGCCATTTTTGTAGAACCAAAGTTCATGGTGCCTGCACGTCCGCGCGGACAGTTTCTGCAGGTTAGCGGTGTGATATCTGTAACATTCGATGCCCAGCCAGTCACAAATTTGAGCAAGCCACTTATGAAAGAATGTGCGGCGCTATAGTAAGATGTAGTCAGAGTCTGCTGGTAGACCAATTGAGTCGAACCACTCTACTTTATATGTTGTTACCGCAACAAATGCGATCTGACATATCCAGTGGCTAACGTGTAGTTTGTGTAGTTCATAGTTAAAGATTAATTATGTGGAAGACTATACCCGGATCTGGAAACTCGTCAGTGGCGAAGACTTCTAGAATGTGAGAAACGTATTTTTCGGTCCAATGTTCGAGCTGCGTGGTTTTTGATATACATAGTCGGCGAAGTCAGATGTATTACTACGATACGTGACCATCTCTACAACTGAGGTGACCAGATCACAGCAAATAATTGTGATAGTGTGGGCTAGTGCATTTTCGAAGGTGTCGGTAATTAACAATGTCCCTCTATGAGTGACGTTGCAATGTGAATCTTGTGATCGGCTTGTGATCCAAATCATAAACTTAAACTGCGGTTGCTCCCACAAAGCTTGCAATGTCGATGAAATTGCCGTCGTGACCCCAGAGCTTATTGGCGACGTCCAAGGTGGAAAATAATTCTCGTGCAACAGAGGAAATCTTTAAGTTTGTTTTGTTAAAGGCTGGATCGTAGGCGTTCTCAGGAAACTCTTTTGAGCCAGGGGTTGGAAATAAGTCAGTCTAGTAGGATTTAAAAAAGAACTACATTTATAAAAAATCCCTATCGTCCTAGATAATTTTGTTTCTAACGTTCTGATATGGTTGCTCCAACTTAAGTTCTGATTAAAAAGCCCAGAAATCTAATCGAATCTGTGTTTTTTATTTCAATTTTTTCAATAAATAAATGTAAGAATTTAAGATTTTCCGAAGCTCCTTTTTTACGAAATAGTATAAATTTTATTTTATTACAAATTAAGGAAAGTTTATTTGACTTAGACCACTGTGAAAAAAGTTTAAGTTTATCGCTATTATTTAAAAACAAGTTAGTGTCATCAGCAAACTTAATAACGGACATAATATTTGAAACTCTCTATATATTATTTACATATATTGAAAATAAAAATGGTCTCAAGATAGAGCCTTGAGGAACCCCTCAAATGATATCTAAAATCCCAATAGTTTCAAGTTTTACAAATTGCTTCCTGTTTTTGAGGTAGTTTTTGACCCATTAAAGGATTTTTCTATTATACCCCACAATGCTGCATTTTAGACAAAAAAATATGATGATTGTGTCAAAGGCTTTTGAGAGATCTATACAAACGCAAAGTATAAACTGATTATTTTTAAAAGATTTGTAAATTTGGTAATTTAATTCTAAAATAGCATGTTCGGTAGGACACCCTTTTAGGAAACCAAGCTTTTTCGTATAAAGCATGATTATTTGAAAAATATTTGAATATCCTATAATAATTAATTCTCTCGCAAACTTTGGAAAAAAACTGAATGTAAAGTAAAGTTTTAGGCCGATAATTACATGCAAGAGTATGATCATCTTTTTTGAAAGTCGGATTTATCCTTGCAATCATCGGATACAATTGGATTAACCTTGACATCTTAATTAAAGAAAAAGCATGTAATTGAAAGATTTATTCAAGACATGAAATAAAGGTTTTCGTATACTGTCAACTACAGTAAAAAATACATTACTAGTAATTTCATCAAAACCACCAGATTTGTTACGTTTGATAGAAGAAATTGTATCGTTAAACTCGTTAAACTCGTATTGTAAAATGTAAAATCGTTTATTGAACGAGATTCTAGAAACTTGTTATGAATTTTTCATTGTCGTCTGGAAATCTTAAGTAAAAATGATGTCATCTATAGCATGGCTGATGAGACCACGATGAGGTCAAAACAGACTGTCCTATGCTAGGTTCAAAGCTGATACTCTCGATAAGAGTTGAGCATATATGCTTTGTTGATAATGGCAAGTGTGTTGAATTTCAGGCAGAAAAAATTTGTAAATCTTTTTCTACATGGTAGATCAAAAAACAATGACATCGCTATGAACATGAAACTATCCATTTAAATGGATGAAGAGGTGTGTGCAATTTCACATAAGAATTCAAAATCTATGGAATCGAGCAAGTACAAGTGAAAATGTTTGAGCCCTCTGAAGTTAAAAATAATTTGCTGTACACAACATTTATTGGAGACATAGACAGCAGCTTTTACAAATCTGTTTTAAATGCGAATACATACGGTGACAATACGGAGATGCAAAAAAAAAAAAGAAAAGATGAGGTGCGCGCATGCGCAATTTGAAAAAATTCACATAGGCAAGTTTTAAGTGATGGCAAGAAATTAGGATGGCCAGGTCGTTTAACAAGAAAATTTTGCATTGTTTTGAAAACCGCGATAAAAAACAAGACATCAGTTTTCTTGCGTACCAAAGATTCATGGTGTAAATATCAAGCTGATAAGCTTACTAGTAAATCAACTTATAAACATCGTGTTATAGGCATCGTGAAAATTTATTAAAAAAAAAAAAAAAAAATTAGCATTTTGGTCAAGCAGTCGACCCCAAAATATTCCAATATTTAGCAAAACTCGGGTAGCCTAGAAAAATTTTATCAGATTTCATTACTTTTTAGTGAGGTTGCAATTCTTACTAACACAAACTATAGGGAAAAATTCCAAGATTGAAAAATATACGATTTTTGAGAAAAGCCCGCCGCCAAATTTCGAAATTTTGGTCTCTCGTCCTTTTTAATGGGAAATAATTATCTTTTGTTTTTATAACATTAAACATGTTTTGTATAGACAAAAACTACATTTAAAGTTTCCTTGTTAGTGTACCACCGCCTTAAATTAGCAGTTTTAGGAACAAAAATCTTTTGAGAGGAAGTTTCTCTAGCTACCGTTAAAACTCTAAAATAGTAACTACTCAATTATTTGTAATGGCTGGTAGACGTATTATTATTTTCGATTGATATTCGAGCTAAAACGTTATTTTGTTAGGCCACAATATTTTTTGTTTACAATTTATTATTAGTATTTATTTGCCTGTTTTATACAAAGGTGTTTACAGTCGTACAAGGTTACTATTCCTTCGAGCACGTATCAAGTTTTCACTTGGCAAAAAAATGTATAACCTTGCTGGCACTAAAATTTTGGGGGTAATAAATTCGCAATTTTCAGACGATTTCGCAAAAATTAACACCCAACTTATCTCTGCTTTAAGTAGCTTGTTTGGCCGTTAGGCTGAAGCACTTTCTTATATACGAGCAAATATAAAATGTATATTGATATGTTCCAAATTAATATTAATTAGAAAACTGTGTATATGTTAATACCTTAATGTGTAGTCCGTGTTTCCAATATCCATAACACTAATAATTGAGTACGTTCATTCCGTTGTAAAAATGTTTTATATTTCTTTGTCGCATAAACTGTATTGAGCGTCCGTGGCACGTTCAAAACTAAAGCCGTTATTTTTATAAGAAACTTCCTTTTTTATCCATCCCTTAATAATATAAAATAAAGATAATACTTAAAAAATCCATAAATCTGTAGTATATTAAAATGCTTTAAAACCAAAGCCCTAAATGAATTAAATAAATAAAATATAATATAATATAATATAAAATAAAAGAAATGTTTATACAAACAAACAAAAATTGGCTCCGCAAAATAAGATGCACTTATTAAAATTAAATCTTAAGGTGGCTCAAAAAAAAAACGATTTTTTTATTAAAATTAAGTTTTCGAGTTTTATCTTGCTTTTTATCAATTCATTTTCCCTCCGAAATTATAACTGCCTTTTCTATATTTCTAATAGATTTTGAAAAATTTCAACTTTGACTCTACCAGGGAAAATAGCTTAGTAACGCTGTAACAAATCAACAAAATAATTTAGTAAAAAAATACCAAGAAAATGGGCATAAAAATGACCAGAAAAACCTAATGACACTTTGACAAAATATCACCAAAAAACATTTAAATAAAATGCACAAAAAATGGTCAAAAAAAAAAGCCTAAAGATGCATGGGCAACAAATTATCAGAATAATCTTAATAAGGTGCATAAAAAAATGGTAAAAAAGCCCTTGAAAATGTGTATAATACTGACCAGGAAAAACCTAGACTCACGCACAAGAAATGGCCAGAAAGACTTAAATATGATTTAGAAGAATTGGTTAATAATTAAAAATTAAGCCCATTTTTTATGGACTTGAAGAAACAATTTGGAATAAAATCAAACACAGTAACCAAGTTGTATAGACGTCGTAATGAAAAACGTTAATCTAGGCTTTTTATGAACGTTTTGGAGCAGAGCTAGTTAAAAATTTGAATTCTATGATATGAAATTTAAATTCTTTACTCTGTTACAAACGACCTTTGCTAAAAGATATACTTTAACGTAACTGTAAAATTATTTTAGTCAAAAAGTTGCTTTTTCTTGTTTGTTAAAGGAGTTATCACAGGACCTAAATTTAGTGAATTACAGGGGTGGATCTATAGTAAACCAGAAAACCCTGAGTAAATTGCATAAAGAACGACCAGAAAATGTGCCTGAAAATGGTCAATAAAACCTATATAAAAAGTTGCAATTTTAAGGAAATTAGAAATATATATTATTTATGGGGACCAAAATCTAATTCAATAAATATTCTGTAAAAAACATTAAATAACACAAAATTAAAAGACAGAAAGCAATATTCATAATAAATATTTTGCTTTAACTAGTGGTGGTTGTAAATTGACAATAGCAGCAGTAATAATCTATACGTCACCAACCATCGATACTAAATTCACTGGTAGAGTTAAAATTCGAAAGTCAGACTCTCTCATTACGAATTCTAGCACGCCCAATGCGCCTACAATGCGCTAAACTTCCGATGGTGCCAATTGCCTTTTACTGCAATGAAAAGGTGGGATAATAGTTTAAACTTTTCGGCATAAAAATAACTCCTGTACATTAAAATCTTTGTCTAACATTGCTGAAAATCCAGGTGTAAACTTTCTTACAAAATTACAATCTGCAGCAACAAAACAACCGATGAAGATCTAGAATATGCTTTGAAAACTTAGCTGATTAAACTTCCTTTATTGCAAAAATAAGCTTCTTTTTTCGAGCTTTCGTACTTTCTGATTTTTGAATAATTTATACTCAGTACAATCGCCAATACATTCAAATTTATCAAAATATCCATTAAAAAGTGGAAACGTAAATTTGAAACGTAAATTTTCTTCTGCATTAGGCTAGTAAATTAAAAGTTGAATGAAGTTCTCGAGAAAATAAAGTTATAATAGTTGTCAAAATTCGTGACGCATGACTTCGTGAAATTTTAAAACGAAAAAGCAAAATCTTTTACTTGAGAATCAAGTCGAAAACGCATAAGTGTGAATAAAGCCTCATTTGCAATTGAAAGTTGTCTAGATGGACCCGTTTTTCTTCTGCTCAAAGGTTCACTTGCAGGACTAAATAAAAATTGCTTTGCATTAAAAGAACGACTATGATCTTTGAAATTAGACTTTTGTGTTTTTACGCGATTGACTATAAACATAAAAGAAGTTACAGATTGACATCCTGTATATAATTTTATAAATCTATCATATATAACTGCTTCCCAAGATAATATTTCATTTTGTAAAACAGGATTAGTCAAAACATATGATTTATCAAGCCCATATTTAATGATGATGACAACAAGCATTGTGGCGGCGACGTATTAAATAATGAAACTGGATGATCAGAACAACTTTGTTGTTGCTGTTGGTTCTTTGGAGAACCTAGTTTTGGAAACGTGGAGGAAAAAAAGATAAAATACTGCCAGTTGTAGCTGTAGAAGCTGTACATGTAGTAGTAAAAGCAGTAAAAATTGAATAAGAAATAGAAGCATTATAGACCATGTTAATCTTATTATTGCTGTCTTTGTCGACTTTATCTTTGCTTTTAAACAATGCCTTTGGTATTTTTACTGTAGTATGAATTATGAATTAAAGGTGGTTTTTGTCTTTGTTTAAGAGGTGATAAATACTCATATCTTTTTTAACATAATGTAGGATGAGGTGAAACATCTGTTGGGTTTCAATATTCTAAGTGATTTGCCCAAACTCTTGTATATTTATTAACATTAATCGATTTTCCCCTTTTTGTAATAGAACCCGTTGTTTCTCTGTTTATAATCATGCTCCATGTAACAAAATAGTTTTCGGGATATTTGAAGAAGTAATTTACTGCCAGGAAATGTTTTCCATATATGATCTTTAAAAACATACTTTTCACCGCATCTTCGATTATTACTACATCCAAATACAACACAGTGATCAAATTTTCCCATTATAAGTCAAACTGCATTTAAAAAAAAAATATATCAAAACCCACCAAAACAAGTGAATAACCCTTGGACTCTGCTCTAGAAATATACGTTAGGACTATTTGTTGATTTGTTACTGGCAAAATTTTTACGTACTCTTAAAAAAACCCTTTTCCTTATAGTCTATATACAAAAAAAAATTCTGAAGCATTTGAGCACTAACAAAAATTTTTTCATCAGTTTGGGTAAACTTCCAAAAAAGTAATTAAGAACACTAAATTTTCATAAATTAGCGTTTTGTATCCTACCAATAATTAGGTAACATATTTGGTTATAAAGCTACAACCACGATCGAAATATTATGACACTTAAATACCATTGGTACAGCTTATTAATTGAAAAACACCACGAGCAACTAAAAATATTGATTCAACGCCCTTGGTATATTCAACTTTAGGTTTATTTTTATTTATTTTTTTAATAGAATTATAGACATAAAACTTTGAAATTAAAAAAAAAAATTTTTTTGGTTGAGTTATGACCCAATGTGTCAAAATTTACCCCTCTTAGCCTTTTATCATTCTCACGTTTTTTTTTTTTACGGCAGTCATTAGTCTCTATTTTTCTTTGAGGTGGTCTCTAAATTTTGCTTGTTATTTTTGTATGTACATTTTTAAGAATATTTTACATTACCTATCACAATGAAACACACTCATATTTGTATGATGGGTAATAATAGGAAATAAAATTTTACAGAAAATGTTTGGAAATAACGTTTTGAGGAAAATGCTTGGGATATAAAATTAGAGGAAACTATTTGGCACATTAGGTTTTGAGAAAAAACTGCATTGCTTTTATATAAAATAATAAACAAGGGATCAATAACCACTCATAGCGTGATAATTGGCAAAGTATGGAAGTGCTTAAATTTAGCCCTTAGATAACTATATTTAGATTCGTTATGCAGTCTTTAAAAATATTTTTTTTTTTTTGCCTTAGAGTTGTTTTTAACATCAATGTGCAAAAATTTAGGTTATATAAAATTTTTTGGTTAACTTATGACCCAATATGTCAAAATTTACACCCTGAAAACCCCTTACTTTCTCCCAATAAAAAATTTCTCAAAAAAAAAATGTTGGGTTTTTTTTAGAAATTGTGTTTTGCATCAACTAAGTTATTTAGGATATTTAGATATAGCCTTGGTTTAATTATAATAAGATATGTATGCATATGTCATATGTCAATATTTCTGCCACTCATTTTTATCCCTACTGTAATGTAAAAAAGTTTAAGAGATTTCGACAGGAAAATTGATGAAGTTTGCTATTTCAAACAGTCATAACTATTGAACTGTAGCAGCTGTTTTGACAAATAAGAGAAACGATTGAGTTTTTGTTTCTAAAAAGGTTTGGCATCCCTATTGAAAGGGAGGCGTCTGACAGACTAGCAAAAACATTTGGGATAGCGGGTAAGTCAGGAAAGTAACTGGTAGGGAAAAATTTTTACCCCACTCACTTTTAAATTCCATAAATCTACTTTTCGTAAAAATTTCTCTTTCTAACTAAGGGGAAGGGGTCGAATTGATAGAAATGCTATTCCCATAGTTTGTCTCTTCAAATGTCATAAGTAAGTAAGTATTTATTCTGACACAAGCAAATATGCATATGCTATGAAAATTACAAGGCAAGATAATAAAGAGCAAA
>JAUZNK010051875.1:5033-15833 GCA_035046665.1 Euphysa ruthae
ATAACAAACAAAAACATTGTGAACAAAAACATAACAAACAAAAACATTGTGAACAAAAACATAACAAACAAAAACATTGTGAACAAAAACATAACAAACAAAAACATAGTGAACTTTCATTGTTTGTGGTTCGCCAAAATTATTTACAAATTTTGGCGACACTGCAAGCTAAAGTTGTTTTTACTTTCAGAATTTGATTTTTCCGAAAAGTCTTGATCTGGGAAAATTAGTGGATGCCAAAGCCTCAAATTACAAAGATAGATGATAGATAAATTAATTGTAAATTTAACTCTGAAAATTAATTTACACAATAGTTTTTTTTTTTATTTATAACAGGAAGAGCCTTTTACATCGCAGACATCTGACGCAATATTCAACATGTCTCGTTTTTTGCTTCACATGCTGATTAAAGAATCTCCTCATGGGGTCTCCAGAGTGTATCTTTTCAATTCTTCACACTTAAAATTTTTACGTTGCCTAGCGCATTTTTTCGTGATCCAATGAAATATAATTGCATTATTGGGGCAAGTAAAAAATTTTACTTTAATTTCCAAACTTTCTCACATGTTTATATTTTCTGTGTTGAGAATTTTTTAAGACATGCCTCAAGTTTTTTATTGACTGTTTCATGGAATCATTAATAATGATTGGTAAATTATGAGCTCAAATAAATTATTTAAAAAATATGTAACATAAATTAAATAAAATATAAAAGGGTTAAGTTTTTGTAATTTTTTTTCGCTTAACCCAACAAGTCCAATAAATCAACTTATTCTTTGAGTTAAAAAAGCCATGCATTGATATCCTGTTAAAATAGTTTAATTTTATGCTAGCAAAATTATCGGAACAAATTTTTTTATAAGCCCTTTGTTTTATTAGCGCCCAATTTGAAAAACATTAATCGCACATGGAAAAATATTGAAACTGAATTTATCAATTTTACAAACTATACCCAGACGCCAATATGAGTAAACACTTTTCTCTAAAAAGCCAACACAAATCTCATTTGCTAGTTATAAGTTTTGAGCATGTGTTTTAAAATCTTGGAAAAGATTAAAACAAAACTAGAATATCTCGACAAAAATTTCCCAGACACTGTGGTGCAAATTCATTAGAATTTTTGAAAAAAATAACCTAGTCAGAATGTTTATCCTCCTCCCTTCCTCTAAAATGGTTTTTTTGGATGTGTTTGCTCATTCTTTGTTTTGCGCTATCTTCTCATCAGAAGGTATGTTTAATATGTTTTTCCTTTAACTTGTGGTTTAGACATGTCTTATATGCTATTGCAAAGCAGGGGCATTTAGTTGGTGCATACAAACTTGCTCGTTATGCTTTTGATAAGTTGCAAGTGAGTTGTTAATTTTTTGATTTATGGTTGTAAATTCAAGGACATTGATGGTTACAAGTGTTACGAATCAGCCTTTCTTTGAGTTATCCAAATACTACCACATGGTAGTAGATATGAACAAGTTTAGAGTTTAATGAGTGCCTTTATACATAAGATGCTTCATATTGTTGTTTATAGATATAATCAATTCAACAGCTTAATTAACAATTAATTAACTTAATTCTGGTTTTTTGCATATTTTATATATGTCGGAAAATTTAAGCCAATAAAACTTAAATTGATAATGCATGATATGGAGCTATTTAAGAAAGTTTCTTGCTCTTGCACTTGGTATAGGAATGTAAACCAAATAAGTATATGTGGATAGTCTATGATTTTATTTCTATTTTAGACACTCTGTATCCCTGAACGCTTTCAAGACCTAATAGATCTTGGTTCAATCACAATTCGCTCAAAACCTTTTCAAGATGGGCAGGTATGCGGTTTGATGTGTAATCTTCAAACAATTTAATTGGCCAATTTAATTTTGATGAAAGTATTCATGAATAATTGTTTGTGTTTAAACCTATGCGTTTAAGCTTTATCCTATTCTAAAATCATCTGAAATATGTTTATATTTTCAATAGTCTCATTCTTATGTTATATTCCCAATTTCAAACTTTTTCATTCCCCTGATTGTAGAGATATTGTATTCTATTTAAGGAACTTCTTTCGCTCTGTTACCGATGTTCTACCACCAATCCATTGTTAAACAACAAAGGGAATCAATGCATTAACTGTCTGCAGCCCTTTGTTAATTCCTTCAGTAGCTTTGGTAGGTTTATATTCTTTAAGAATAGAGAGAATTCACCCATTGAAAAATCAAAATAAATGTTTGTCTTCGTTTAAACCATTCACAAAGTTGATGCTTATGTGAGAAGTTTTCACCCAGCTTAACCCTTTAGGGGAAGGAGTTGTTTACAAAATTTCATCTCGTGGATGAGAAAAATTTGCATTTAGTTTTGATGTCTAGAATACAAACTGAAAACAATTTATTGGAAAGTTCTATAAAAGGTTTTGCTCTTTTAAATGATTTTAATTTTGACGTGGAAAAGTTTTTAAAGAGTGATTGCAATGGAAAAGAGATAAAATGACTTAATCAGATGAGAGGGAAGAATAATTCGTGGATGAATTTTAGAGAGGGGTTGTTAAACAGGAATTACTGAAAATAAATTAAAGGTGTAAGTCATGTAGAGAGTCCAATGATTTTATGTACCAATAAGTTGATAAACTGGCTTTGGCTTACTGTTTTATAAATATGTTTAAGGCTATGCTGTTTTTTATATCAAGTATTTTAATTACGTTTATTTAAATTTTTGAAAATAATTCCGAACTATAATGCAAGTCAGTAAGATTGTATTTGATGTTTTTTTTTAAGCTTTTGAAAATAATTTCCTAAATTTAATGTTGTTGGTGTATTTTTAGAAACACTGCCTCTTGTTGAATTTGTGCTTGAAGGTGACATAAGGTATTTTTTCTTAAAATGACTGTTGTATCTAACTGATGTTCTTCCCTTATTGTGGACACTCTAAGTTTCAGAATTTGTTTAAAAAAGTAAAAATTATTTTTTATTTCTTTTTTTGATAAATTGCAAATTTACTCAAACTCTTAATTTTTCGCGCATGCAAATTTTCATTTTAGAAATCTCTTGAAAACTTAAAAATGTAGTTTTGAGTGCTTTGCAGAGCTAGAGTGCCTCTTTAAGATCCATGTGACCAGTTGTCGAATATTCTTACTTTTTGGTACTCGGCCTAAATGTGAAAAGTTAGGTTTTAAAAATGTTTTATTCAATTTTTTGGGAAATTTTTTATTGTTGGAATAGTTTTCTGAAGTACATTTTTCACTAACTGCTTTTTTGAGTTTAAAATATTTTAGCTTGTATTTAGCGACGAAGAAGCTGTTAAACTTATCAATATGGACACCCTTGAACATTCGAGCCAGTGGCAAGGGGATACAAGCTATACTGATAGTATCTTTTCACTTTATAATCTGTAAATTTACTATGCAAAATTATAATTCTATTGGTTAAAAAATCCTTTTGGAAAAATAAGAATTCAATTGGTTAAAAAACTGGCTATGTATATAATTTGCAAAAGGGTTAAAATGATTGACTACTAAAATCAGTTACAATTTTTTTAATATTGTTTAAAAATTACATAGTGATATAATTTTGTGGCTAAGCAAATTATTAATTATTAAATGAATTAATTATTAAATATTAAATATTACAGGCCAAGATTTAAAAAATTCCCCATAAAACAACGCAGATAATTTTCAGCTATGACAGTACATTTATAAATAAATAAATAAATAAAAATCCCTATTTCCCTATTTTCGGTTATGACGGTCTCCCCCAGTGCGAAATAGCGATCTATTTATAAATGTTCTTTCACAGCCTAAAATTAATTGTGTTGTTTTATGTATTTTGAAAAATATTACATTTATCCTAACAAAAACATACTCATCTTCATTAAAATCAATCAAAACAGCTTCTTTTATGTTATACCTCTGACCTTCAAATACAACCGATTTTTGAAATGTTATCAAATCTGATTCATTTAGCCGGAGAACTTGGGAAAATTCTTTGATTGTTATTTCTGATGAATATATACCTTTTGGCTGCCTATATATAAGAGTACTCTCTTTAGAATAATTTAAATACATGAAAATCTGGTGCTTCTTTGTCAAAGTCTGACAAACATTTCTTCTTTTCTTTGATTGGGTATTACTTCTTTTGGAATAACAATGCTTAGATTCAACCCAAAGAGATTTTGTTAACGGTCGAAACCGTCGGACCATTTCAGGATGTTTTTAATGTTGTTTTAAATTGAAACAAACTTTGGATAGAAGCTATCAATCAAAAATTGAAAAACAGCAAGATCATGGACAATTGAAGTAGTGCAAAGACCTTCTTCTGTATTTAAAAATTCACAAAATGATACCAATTCAACGGCAAAACCCTCAAAGAAATATGTGCTAGATTGAGTGATAAACTTATTATTACATAGAAATAATCAAGTTCAGAAAGACTTGATCTGTTATTTACTCCATAGACTGGACAAAGAGAAAGATACTTCCAATACAAATGATGTTGTTATCAAGTCAAACTGTAGTGTGCGTTTGAAAATGATGAGCTGGTTGGTTGTCGGTAGTATCTGTGAGACAGTAGCAAAATCTACAAAACCTTTGCACTGTTCTAAAATTATAGAAAGACCCAGCTAAAGCATGCACAGTAAGATTTTCTGCTACCATGGATAATGCTACAGCCACGGTTAATGTGCTATAAAATAGGTAATGAATGTCATCTAAATTCAGACTAATTCCGTTTCTATTAAGTATAAAAAGATCATTAGTTCAAGGCTTTAAAATTTGTAGATGAGCATTATTTTTAATAAAACTAGCAGCACAAAGCACAGAAAGTTGTATATCAAAAAGCTTAGAGTGATATTTTGAAAGCAAATTCCCTGAAACAAAATAAAATCCAGATACTTTATACTTCACAGTCTTGTTTCAAAGTGCGTTTGCTACAATAAAATCGTCATGATGCAACACAATTTGTAAACTAGAATTGTTATTTGAAAATTATGGCTTAGCATTCTAAAAAGAGCCATCTATGAATTTCCTTAGTCTATTATCAGTCAAAGTAGAAGTGAAACGAACTTCGTTTAAAACGTAACATAAAATAACTTCTAAAGCCTTAAGAATAAGGATATACTAAATGATATTTGGTTATTCCTGTATACAAGGAGTTATTTCCATTGGTTTCCTCTATTTTTTATGTATTCAGTAAGTGTTTTTTTTACAACTAAATACTTCTAGTGACAAAGCAAATAGGTTCCTACATTCCATATAGGCACAATTTTGGATTGTTAAATTTAATGATCTACGAACTCCCTTCACGATCTCAAGCTCAAGTAAATTCACTAATAAAACAAGGTGGCTGTCATAACTCTCCCGCGGTTTTAACAAAAGATTTTCATTCAACTCGTCTGCAACAAAACCGAATGCTTTTTTTTCATTATTGTTTCTCGTCCGAAATCATTTGTAACGAGAGATTGTCAGTGACACCTGTGATAACAGATACAATTGAACTGACATTTTCAAGTGCCCCCACCACCATCACTACAACACTTTCCATTATTCTCTTTAATGTTTTTGACAAAAAGACCGATTATGTGCTTCTTGTACATGTCTTTGATAACATGGAACAACCCAAAATGTTATACCTATGTGAATATGAAGGAACGTGTTAATGACTTTCCAAAATATCTCCTAATAGACGGTTATGAAAAATTGATTAATATTGACAATATGGATTGTCATACATACAACTAAATATAATCCCTTCCGAATCACGCTGTTCTCCATCTTCCATGACAAGCTCTACCTAATTCTTAAAAAATTAGCCAGGTAGGGTTCAGTTCAGTCCGGTAGGATGCGAACCGTTTAAAGCTATTCTGGCATGGATCAATAATTATAAATTTAACATTTGCTTACATTAATTCAAAACACGTTTTTATACCCTGGTCAGATAGATTTTTGCTGTGAAAACATAAGTATATAACAGAAAACAAATAATACTGACTATCTGAAGTGGTTATCCCAGATTAAAAGACATGCATTGATTAAAAACAACAAACCGATTCTTGGTTAGATCAATTTTGGTTTTTTAAAACAAATAAATAGATATTGGTTGTAAAAACAAAATGGATATAATAGATTCATGCTCCATAACAAGCATCAAATTTGAAGAATAGTCTGGCGAACATAACGAAAACCTCTAAAGGAATTTCTAAAAACCAAAAAGGTTTTATATATTAATTCATATCTGGAAATAATTACAGCAGTGGATAATTAAGATTAATATCTTTAAAAGTATTTTTAAGCAACACGATGTTATGATTTACGTCGTTACCATAAAAATTATTTTGAAAAACCTCACAAACTTTCAGTGTAGGTTATTATTTTATTTTATTCAAAATGCAAGTAATAACCTACTAGCATCAAAAAACTTTTTTTAACTGTGTTCTGCTTCTATCTACCACTCTAAAATTTGAGAAAATAAAATTTGCTTATAACTTTCAAAATTTGATTTTCTTTAATTTGTGCTTATACTCCCAAACTTTGCGACTTGATGGAGGTAACAGTGACCCTGATGTTGACGAAGACGATAATGATCCATTTGCAACAAGGCTTATGTCTTTTGAGCAAGGTGGTGGAGAGTTTACTCCTGTGTCCGTCAATAGAGCTACCTTGAAAAAACTTCAACGTACTCATGTATTTATCAGAAAATGGCCTCCTCCTTTACGATATCAATATTTTCGAAATATTTTGTCGGATATTCAGATTACCATGTGTAAATCATGCTATAGGGTATGTATTGTTATATATCTATTAAGCCTGAACGTTGACCTAAAAATTTGTATTTTAGTCAAGCAACAATTTTCAGTTTCTTTGAAACAGTTAAATGCTAAATTAACATGTCTTTAAAAAACATTGATATTATAAATTTTTTGAAAAAAAAAAATAAATAGCACGAATTTGTGATAATGATTTCCTAGGGATTTATTATACTAAAACTCCAACTTTCAGGTTTAATAAATTCTCTCACTTTGCATGTTGAATTTTTTACAGTTCTTCCATAAGCTAATATACTTGCTTTGGAAAGGTTTGAAACGAAGCGGTTTACTTAGATTTAGATAAGATTTACTTAATAGAAGTGTTTACAGAGCTGTTTTGTGTCATTTCATGAAATTTAATATGCTGGAATATCACACCAGTTAATGTGTCTTGAGAAATTTTCTCAATTCACATTTAAGTTTTCACAAAGTCTTAACATAGCTTGATTAAAGCAATATAGGTATTTTAATATAACCTGTTTAAACATCTTTTAAAATTAAAAACATTCGAAATTTTGCATGAATTTTTACTGAAGGCTGAATTATCCAAAAGTGATACTTTTTTTCTTAAAAAACTGGTTAAGTATTTTAAAGCGTGATTTTTCGTGTTGTATAAGCGATCTTTTTGGATAAAAGGCAAATTTTTATATATCTTCAAATTTTACCAAGTTCTCCTCAAAACCACCTAAAAATTCCGTCATGCAACTAAAAAATTAAAAACTAACTTCGAAAAGCTCCCCTAACGTCGCCAAGTACGAATTTATTCCTGGGTTCTATTAATTTTAAGCTCTCTCACTAAGACGTGCTTGATTGTGCTTTAATATTAATACGGGAGTTAAGTTATCCAGGGTTCATGTTCTTCTTCGTATGATCTTTGGCAACGAATACTTTTTGAATAATTTTACCTTTCCACGATTTAAGAAAAGCTCAATTTTTTAATAAATTGCCAAGGTGTTTTTTATGTCCTTGATTTTAGACAAAGCTTAATCGTAAAAGCGGTAGAGATTGAAAATACATGAATGGGCGTTTATTATAAACGAGATTTTTGTTAGAATAAAATAATAATTCTGTTAAGGAAAGGGCGTTTAATGGATCAAATAGAAATTTAAAGTTTTAGGGGGGTAGCGGTAATATATTCATGTTATTCATGTTGCGCCCATGGTTGGGTTATGTTCTGATTTTTTATCGCCATTTCAATTTGTGCTCGTACAATTTCTTTAAGTAAATCGTTTTTCTGTTTAAGCTCTTCCACTCTGAAGATTTCGAACTTCTGTTATTACAAAAAGGCCATTGTCCGTTCTGCAGATCTAAGCAAGAAGATACAACTTGAATTCAGTAGGAAAGTCATTCTCTTCACTGCATTCATGGAAATGATAACACAAATATTTGATCAAAAAAGTGCTGTCTCGATAGTTCATACAACGAGCATGACTTCATTTAAAATACATTTTTTTGTTTCTACCAAAAAAGCTAGTTGATAAAAATATTGCACTATTTATCTTTATACTCTCTGAGAGTATCTAAAAATTTATAAACTTAAAAAGCGTCCTTATAAAATCTTTGCGAATTAGGTGAGCTTCAAACACTCTTTGTGGGTTTGCAATATTTATAAGAAACTTACGAGAACCTTATTCTTACTAAAGGAGCTATATTAAGTGAGCGTTCTGAAAGGTTTTAGAAAAAAAAATGATTCTTATACCTCAGCGTATGATTTCTACTGGTTCTTCCATTCTCCAATAGTTATAACTTTTTGTAAAATATTAAAATTCTGCAAAAGATTCAAAAAGAAATCTCTTACTTTTAACTTTTATCAGTTTTCTATTTTTGGACGGAATTATTGAAAAAATTTAACACTCGTATAAATATATTCTTTATTCGTACAGATTTTGCGAATAGAAACTTTGGAATATTTTTAATCATTGTTACTCTAATATTTTTAATATATCAAGAATAGCGCATGTATAGGAATGCCTTAAGGTTGAAAATTTGGAAATTGAATTAAAAAAAAAGCATTTTTGATAAATAATTAAGCTCAACCAACTATGCAAAGCTATTCATCTTTGATAGTTAGATTCTGTCTCTTATTTCTCGTAATGCTTATAATAATTGATGTTGACGTAATCCATTAAACGAAAATATCATAGTACTTTTTTGCGGACATTTTAACTTTGAAGATGGCTAATTGACGAACTCCAAAGAGCCACATATTTTCGCGATTTTTTAGCTTAAATTACTTTTGATAAAGATTCGCAAATTTTGGATAAAGTACTGATAAAGTACTTTCTATCAAACCGATGACCTCCTATGTCTAGTGGGATTTAGCGTATTGAAATATAATTAACCTCAATATGAAATTCTGAAATTTCATACAGTTTTGTTAAATTTTCCTAACAACCACTTGCAGCTGAGATATTTTTTGTGGCTGACTATATGAGAGGTAATTTTTCCATTAAATTTTTTTTCAAAATGTGCACATGTGTTACTGTGTAACCCTATAAACTCAATTCTACATCCGTAATTAATTTTTTTTTTTTTTGAAATCTTATCGTTTTTTCTAAACCTGGTATAGTGACTGATATTCTTAAATTACATGAAAGTGACTGTCGTGGATTTAAAAAAAAACTCACATTTTTGGTATAGAGTCCGAACATGCGTAAACACAATCATTTTGAGGGGTCTGTCTGGTTTTTATCAATTTATGATCCTAAAACCAAAACAAGAAACGTTTGTTCGAACATTTAAAAACGATCATTTTAATTTACATCTCCTGATTTAGTTTTGATTTAGGACAATTTTTATTATTCGCTTTAAAATCTTATAGAAATGTTATCATGTCTTATTATTATATCTTAAAATTCCCGCGGTCCATTCATTTGTTTCTTTTTTTAATGCTGTCCACATATTGTTCTATATTTTCCTAAAATTACCACATACCAGGGCTTTACAACTACCTGAACTTTGTTTGACATCGAGCATAAGTTGAACATCATCCGAAAATAATCTGTTAATAAAAGTGTTATTTTTAATGCTGCAAAATGCATACAATTTTTTTTATTTTATCTTGTATGCTGCAGGTGCTATAAATATGTAAATATTTTAAGATTAATTTAAGGCTATATTATATTAAAATTTTTATTACTGTAAATAAAGGTTTTTATTATTATAATAAGAATTCTTGCTTTGAAAAATTCTAGTTTTCTAAATCACACATTAAACGTTAAATTCAAGTAGCGATTAAGACGTTAAAATTGAAAGCCCGTCGTTAAGACGTTTTAATAAAGTACGTGTTAATAACTTTAGTTAAGTTACCCATTCAGAAATTTTAATTTAGCGCCCATTAAGACGTGTGAATAATATACAGTATTTTCTCGAATTAAAGCCGCGGCTTCTATTTTTTTTCGGAGAGAAATTTTGTGGCTTCTAATCGGGGGCGGCTTCTGTTCAAGGGCGGCTTATATTAAAAAACTCTTCATTCGTCTGTTTTCATTTATTCTACTGAAGCCATTGCAGTGTAAGGAAAGACATACAGAAGATAGATTTCAAAACAAAACACAAAGATCTGACTGCATATTGCTACACGTGTGACAATGGCTGAGAATAGGAAAAGTTATGACTTTAAATTCTAACAAAAAGTGATTAAGTATGCTGAAGAAAATAACAGCAGAGAAGCTGGTAGAAAGTTTTCTATGGATCAAAACATGGTTTCGGCGATAGAGAAAGAGGTCATCTGATATCAGCGAGCAAAAGTCCTCTTCTCAAAGTAAGTCGAAGAGATTATCTGGAGCAGGTCAAAAACCAGTTCTTGGAAGCCTTGAAGAAGAACTAATGGAGAAAATTATCGATGAGTGCGAGAATCATCATCATGTCCCATGTAAATTCATAACTGTTTGGACACTGGAGTTTGCTAAAGATCACAACTTAAACGACTTTCAAGCGTGTCGAGGTTGGCTGTTTAGATTCATGCAACGAAATAGTCTCTCCATTAGAAAAAGAACAACTACTGGACAAACCATG
>JAUZNK010051886.1:0-15832 GCA_035046665.1 Euphysa ruthae
GTGGGCCCATCTGGAAATATTGTCTCGGCAATTTGTTGGTTCCCCCACGTTAAATATAACATTCTCTCTCTCTCTCTCTCACGCTGCATTTCTTTTGAAAACCTACAAGACGGTTAAATAACGATCTTTGTCTGTTTGATCTTTGGTTTCGTAACAGCTCTAATGTTGCCAACCCAGAGAAATTCCAGCATATATTTCGAGGGAAAAAGTTTTTCAAACCAACTCTATTTTTATTTTTGGCATAGAGATTTCTTCCTGTAAAGAAGTAAAATTGAGAGTTATTTATAATGACTGCATATTGAGTCTTTCGGAGGCTTTTGGAGATGAAAAATAGCTGTAGTACTCATAATAGACACCTTTAGCTGTTAATGGTTGAGGTGCATAAAGCACTAAACCAGTTGAATTCAAAATTGCTTTTGAAAATTTTTGATCGTAAGGTTACGCCTTATGATCTTCGGACTTCTTGTCTTACTAAACTCCCAGTTGATTGCACTGTTACTTATGGCACAAATTCCCTGCAGCTTAAAGCTAGTTTAATGTGGAACACCCTACCAGATAATATTAAAAACAGTGCAAGTGTTCCCATTTTTAAACAGAAGGTAAAACTCCCACGCTGTTATTGTAAATAGCTATTTGTAACTTTAAAATTGTATTGCCTCCTTGTTTTATTTTGATTAATATAATTTTTGAACTACTACCTTTATTTAAAATATATTTTTTTTGTTATTGTATATTAGCCTTGATTTTTAAATATTTTTTTATTATATTTCATGTACTACGATTTAACTACGTTAAATATAAGATAATTGAATTAAATTATGGGCAGCATGAGGATAGGATATTCTCTCTGCTCACATTCGCACGTGGTTTGTTTGAAATGCAAATCCAAAAAAAAAATTAATTATTATGATAGCAAGACGATTGCTCACATTTACACATGATTTGTTTGCTATAAACATTCGATTCCCCGCGAAATGCATTTGAAATAACTGATGCTTTTTATACTCTTTAACTGCCAATTGGTGAAATTATTGCAACTGGCAACTGGTGAATATATTTTGTAACTGGTGCATGTATGTGCAACTGGTAACTGGTGAATACATTTTGTAACTGGTGCATGTATGTGCAACTGGCAACAGGTGAATATATTTTATAACTGGTGCATGTATGTGCAACTGGCAACTGGTGAATATGTTTTATAACTGGTGCATGTATGTGCAACTGGTAACTGGTGAATATATTTTGTAAATGGTGCATGTATGTGCAACTGGCAACTGGTGAATATATTTTGTAACTGGTGCATGTATGTGCAAACGGCAACTGGTGAATATATTTTGTAACTGGTGCGTGTATGTGCAACTGGCAACTGGTGAATATATTTTGTAAATGATGCATGTATGTGCAACTGGCAACTGGTGAATATATTTTGTAAATGATGCATGTATGTGCAACTGTCAACTGGTGAATATATTTTGTAACTGGCGCATGTATATGCAACTGGCAACTGGTGAATATATTTTGTAACTGGTGCATGTATGTGTAACTGGCAACTGGTGAATATATTTTGTAACTGTTGCTTGTATGTGCAACTGGCAACTGGTGCAATAGAAATCTACTTTTTGATGAAAGAAGGAAAAAAGCAGTAGTTTTACAAACAGTCTTTTTAGAAAATAAGCGAGATTTAACTTTTACAAATTAAATTATTGATTTTGAAAATTTCTTTTAAAATTTTAATTTTTGAAATACCTGGAGGGAATTTTTCCGAGCGCAATTTTTCCTAGAGAGTTTTTTCGGCGTTTTTCTTCTGACAGACTTTTTTCTTGAGGGATTTTCTAAGGAGGCTTATTTCCCGGAAATTTTTTTCTAGAATCACCAATAATCAATAATCACAAAAGCTTAAAATTTTTAATCAGTTGTCTAAAAAATCATCCCCAGGGCATCAAAATCTATTCTTTATTTTTAGCTCATAGCTCGAAAAGACACATTTTTATATCCATCCTATTTGTTTCAAAAAATTTGATCTTGTTGCATTAAAAGAGTTGCCTAACTGCATGATAACGTGTAATTTTTGTTGATGACAAATTTTGAGGTTACACACAAGTGTCTAATGGTCCATAAAACGCAGCCACTTCTCTTGGAAACACTTGCATTGTTTCTTCAGGTTTCTTCTATACTTCTTGAAATTACATCTTGACAATAAATTCACTATATGACCATGTTTTTCCAACCTATATAAAACAAAATATTTAAATTTTTATAAGCGATTTTGATTATTATGTTTTATCAACATTTTGTTCTCTTAGTACCATTGGTATGAATTATTATAAAGAAAATGTTTTAAAAATAAATAAAATTTATTCATCAATATATATAGGTTTTCGAAATCATGGTAAGCCAAAGTTTAAAATGCTATATGGTAATTGGTGATAGAAGAAAATTGCAACAGAATTCAATAAACAACAAATTTTCTTAAGCTACCAGTGAATAATACAATAAAGCTGTAAATAAAAATATATTCTCTGACGAAAGTATTGAAATTACTATTTATTTGGTTTTGATTTATCGAAAGAATAGTTAATACAAAAAAAAAAATTATTTTATCGCATACATAGTGAAATAAAAATGTTCAATATATTAAATTTGAATTTAAAATGAATTTAAAATTTAACTTACAGTATACAACACACGCCTTTATAAAGACACGAAATTAAAACAATTTGATGTTTACATTCGAATGGAATGTTAATTATTCTTTTGTTTACACGTTTAAATAAAATTCTTTGTGGAGAGTATCGAAATTAATTTTGATATGGTAACTAACAACAAAAATATCATATCTTAATATCTCGAATGAATTATTCCCTACTGTTCAGAT
This sequence comes from Euphysa ruthae, assembly GCA_035046665.1. Classification (NCBI taxonomy): domain Eukaryota; kingdom Metazoa; phylum Cnidaria; class Hydrozoa; order Anthoathecata; family Corymorphidae; genus Euphysa; species Euphysa ruthae. Next base: position 2,876 of record JAUZNK010051886.1, read on the forward strand.
ATTAATAATGAAAAAATGGTTAGGCACGAATTTTGACAGGAATTTTAAACTGCTGAGTCAGCAAAAACAACTTTTCATGCTATAGAAATTTTTTCGCGTTGTTGTCAAATCAGCTCCAGCTGCAAAGCTCGCTACCCTCTCTTTTTTATTTTCGCAATAAGCATTCGCTAAGAACAATTTTTAAGCCTGTTACAAGGATTCAAAACTTGGAAATTTTAAAAATCTGGGAAGTTTGAATTTTGGACGATATCATATAAACTATGCAGACCAGATTCAACATAAAAACAATCAACTACACCATTAGCATGAAGAGTTAAGCAGCAAACTTCTCATTTAAGTTTCTTATAACTTAATTTTTGTGATTTTTATATAGTTTATAGTTTATACATCATAGAAGCTCCCTTTAAAATAGCTCAACAAGAATTTCCATTAGACGATCTCAGCTAAAAAAAAGATCCTGAAATATTCCCTATAATAGTCTATTTCTTCTTCCTTAATAGTAAGGGTTGATTATACTCTAGTTTCATGAAGGTTTTTTACATTTCCGCATCAGTAGAATGTGAGCAAAAAGTTTGAAATCGAAACAAATCCACTTTATCAAGACAAAAAAACTTATTTAAATATTATTTAACAGACTGTTTATGTCACCTGAGAAATTATCTTTCTTCTCTAACACTAAGATAATGCTAATGTAACTGTGTACACAAAAATGATTTATGACCTTTTTAATATACAAATCTTGTGACGCTTATTATGTGAAAAAACGACGTCATTACTTTAACTGCTAAGATATTGTTTTTTGTTTTGACATCAGTGTTTTTTACTTTCATGGTAACAGTTTAATTTTTTTTCTTTTTTGCTTCCTTTATATCATTAATGTGCATATATCTTTAGGGTTGTCTGGCCGAGCGAATAAGCCATTGGTCTCCGTCTCCTAGAGCCGTATTTGCATTCTTAGGTTTTAGTCTGAACAGATTAATATGTCCAAGGGATATCATTTACGTGGAATAAATACCAGCAAAATAATCTTCTTCAGGAGGTTATGAAATTTTAAAACAGTTATAACAATATTTTGAAATTTAATAAGTGTGATTTTTGAAGTATCTAAGCAATTCCTAATTCCTGAAATATATTCAGTTTTTGCGATTTTTGTGGCAATATTGTGGTAAACATCTTATTTTCTCCCTTATAAATTCTAAAATACTCTACACCTCACCTTTGTGACATGATGTTTTTGTATAGTAATAAACATCTGTTGCCACCAAATATCTTTTCATGTAGGACACGGATCTGCTCCAATTACATAAGGAAGTGTTTGGTGTCTCTTATATAGGATGGTTTGTGTTCCGTAAGTGGCTGTAAGAATTGGCTGATTTATCTCGATATATTGTCTGTGACTTCTTCTTCTCCTGATTATATAGGATACTTGTATTTGTATTTATATCTTTAAAGCAGGCCCAAAAAATATCCTTCAGTTATAGTTCCAGAAAGGCCCACGTATTTGGTCCTGGTGTAGTTAAAACACTTATTTGAGCTTACAGTAAAGAAATTCGTTGACCTCTAAGTGGGATCGATACACTCGAAATAATCTAGTATATGTTACCTGTGATTTATCGAGTAACGAAACATAAATACAAGGTATTTATGTTTTGTTACTTGCCAGCAAATAATGCATGTATTGAGTCACAAATATCAAGATCAAGCCTTGATCACCGCTGTCTCAACAAAGGAACTGTACTCCTGCATTTATCGTCGTATATTGTTGGGGGTAAAGGGTTCGGTAGAGCAATTCTCTTCTTGTGTACTACTAATGTTGACCACATTTCTTTGGTGTTGAATATTGTTCGAACGTTCGGTAATTCTGCGGAACAGCCAGTTGGACACCAGCAAATGAAACACCGGTTATAACTTGTGTTCCATCGATTTCATTTGTGCACGCTCTCTCATCGTCACCGTTGCTTTGATGACATTGTTTTGTGCTGGATTCGTGAATGTGTCCCTTCTTTTTTTGAATATTGTTGCCACGTACTCGCTCTCTCCTCGTACTAATGACTCCCATCAATCTGCAATATTTTCTACGTATGCAAATCCTTCGAAAATTTTTCTGCTTTGAGTTTGTGTAGATCTTGTAAACTCAATTATACTTATTAGCATCTACCAAATGTACTAGCAGTACATCTGTAGTAGTTGTGCTACTACAGACTCTCTTATATGAAATACTAGCTAAATGAATGGGTTCTTTCTTCGAATGCAAATTTTATTATTCGAATGTAATCTACCATTATTCGGTACAAAATAAACACATGAGAACTTTGAGACAACCAAATTGTAAATCACACTTACCTTTAAACCAAACAACCCTTGTGATTCTGATTCACAATCAGAATTCCTTGATAATTAACGTGGTATTAATATCGCTATAAGTGAATGCCCGGGTCATTATCCGGAGTTGAATGTCCGGTGGTGAATAAGATCTAAATGACGTTTTGATTTAATTCGAAGTCGAAAATTAGCTGCCACTGCATGATATCGCTTTTGTGACGAGTTTGGTTTATAACATGTTTATTATAGGGCTTTGTCAAGAAATAACCAAACTCTGTTTTAAGATTTATTCAATCATGAAAGCAATTATAAACACATAGTACAATTTAAAAAACTGTCCACATTAGTGTCTTTTACTTACTCATTTAGTTCAAAACGAAAAGAAAAGCCTAAAAACAATATCCTCAATTAAAAATATTTAAAAATTCCTTAAATAAAGGTTAATTCTTCTCAATAAATTTTTTCGGTCTACCATTTGGTTAAAATGATTAAAAAAAAAATTAAGCAAATTAAGTTTACTATCGGGAGATTTAAAACTTAAAATTTAATGCCAAAAATGTATTTAGAAAAACTGAAAATGTACTTTATGAGTTCGATGATCAGGAAAAACGAGAAAATTGACTACTAAACGCTTCCTTTTTTCTACAAAAGTCCATGTCTGTAATGCTCAATTTTATAAAATACACTTACTTGCCAAGTTTTAAAAACTGTTTTTCTATACTAACTATAGCAGTCAAACAGCTATATTTTCAAATGAATCATTTTAGGAGACAATTCACTAAACCTACAGCTATATTTTATGTTAATCTATTGATTTGCGAACTTTTGGGAAAAGATATTTTTAAAATGTCATACCCTCGCCAAAACATAGTTCTACATTTGGGAGGTAAAAGAGTGTCCGATTTCGTTTTTTTTTTTTTTGGGTCTATTAAGAAATTCAGGTAAACATACCTCAATGATGAAACAGTATATATATAAAAACGGAAAAATAACAATAATGTCATAACTAAATAAATTTATTAGTTAGTTCTTTTGCACCAGAGGTTTGCTTATAGATATGACATAGCGCTTGTGACTTGCATATTTACAATTTAGCGGTTGGTTAAATATAGTTAAATTTTATTATTCGCTATATTACTTTATACATGGTCTACACCTTCACAATTTTCCACTTAATGAGCAATAATTCAAAATGTCATCGGAGGCCTGAAATTGGAAATATAAAAACGGTTCATAACTGCACATCTAACTTCTAGCAAAAACGATTAAGAAACCCAATAGGGTTCTAAGCATTGATACAATATTTAAAAGTTTTAAAAGGTTTTCCATTGAACTGCATGGAAAATATCAAGACCAACCCTAGTTAAATCCAATTATTTCCGAAATGCAAAAATTTTTTTTTATTGAAAAAGGCTAAACATTATTTTTCTCTTTGCATTTATTAGAGTGAAGTAATTTATACGTCACTTTGAATAATTTGTTTTTAACAAAAGGTTATTATCAAAATGTGCCGGAATATTTATAAAAATAAACACTTCTTAGGAAAAGCTGTTTACGTTACAGGGCTTGTCTTGATTATTCAAAATAAAAATAAAAAAAACTTTAAATTATAACCATCATCAAATGTCAAAACATCCACGTTTTAAGAACATCATTAGAACATTTCCAGACTCATGTTTTAGAAAAACTAAAAACATTAAATCTTTACCCAGAAAAATTTAATTGATTTTTTATAAAATAAATTTAAAATAGGTTAGAAAAAACAAGAATTTCTCCTTTTGGTTAAAATATGTTTAATCTATAAATTAAATAGCCCTCCTTCCTAACGAAATGATTATTTATCAAAGTAAAAACATATTTAATTACAAAAATAATAAATAATAAATAAAAAAGATTTAGTACAGCTTCGACGAAAATTTATGAACCTCGTAATAAAAAAAAAATGTAATTCAGCCAGTTATAGATATTACAATATTGCCATTGTAAACGAAGTAAAAAAGTTTAAAAGGTTAAATAGCGCGATATTTAGAAAATAAAATTAAATAAGCCCACCATCATTGGAGCGTAATTGGCGCGTCGGCAATAACAACAAGACGATATTGGCATGACAAACGTATTTTCGAAGTTTGTCAAATGTGGCAAAAATATATTTAAAATATATTGCTATTGTGACGTTTTAAAATTCCACTTGAAGTTTATTATAAAAGAAGAGAAATAACAGAGTCTACCAGTGCAGTAATTACAGATAACTGGAATGTCTATGCAAATACAAACATTCCTAGATAAAAACAAGGAAGATTTTCAGAAGACCACTATGATTAAATCTGAAGATAGTAATCGAATGTTCATCAAACTTTCACAATGGAAAAAGCAGAGCATAAAGCTATTAAAAAAACGGAGGATGAAAAATACTTCGACATCTTCTACGCCTGATCGACTTACAGTGGAATACCCACCAGGTTTTAACCCTTACACTCGCTCAACTAGTCTTTCAAATAGCGAATGGTATATTGGGCAAATTGATGTGTTAGACGTTTACACCGCTGATGATAATTCACAAGGGGAAATTACCGGGACTATTATAGTTAGAATAGACGATAAGGGAGAAATAATATATAGCATAACGTATGAAAATGCAAATAAAGAACGTTTTGGATGTACAATTCCGGAAAAAGACAATCAATATTCCGTAAATTTTTCTGATCCGTTACAGCCAAGGTTCTCTGATATCGATTCCCTGTTTCATTATCTTATAAAAGAAAAATTTTTACAGCTTGTTGATTTTTCATGGTTGATTGAGCATCCATATGTTATAAATATATAGGTTTGATGTTATATAAGCTTTTTATAAAAAAACACCAAGCATAAGCCCTGTTCCTTATTTTATTTTTCAATCAGGTGCAAAAAATTTCTTTATTTTAGGATTTTCTGAGAAATTCGAAGAATTATTAAATAATCTAACATCATAAACTAACATCAAAATATTTCTTGAGTAAATTGTAATTTGTAAATTGTAAATCGTAAATTGTAAATTGTTTGAGTAAAACATTTTTTCGGTCTAATATTTTGTTTTTAAATGAAAGTTCCTTATAAAAATATACCCTAATATGTTAAAACTAAAAGATTTATTTTATTTGTATAATATATATTTTAAAGTAATTAAAATAAAATGTTAGTGTATGTGTCATATTTCAAAGTATTTGTATATACAGTCTACTCACGTTAATTGAACTGTCAAGCGGCCGAAAAATCTCTTAGCGAATGTCCCAGTTAACCGAAACTCTCTATAAGTGGTTGATAATAAATAAAGGAACATAGATTTTCATTACTATTTTCACCTCAGATTGTAAGTTTGCCTCATCATCGAACTGGTGTTGGGCATTAACATCAATAGATAAAAAGTGCGATAAAAAGTGAGATATCCTTTGCTGTAATTGGTGTCAAAGACATTTAGTCATTTAATAAAAACCAAAAGTAGACGAATTGCAAAAAGAATTTTTTACAGGCAAGCGAGGATCAAGAGGATTCGTGTCACAGGTCAAGTTATCAATCACGGAGATAATAAATGAATGAAAATTCCGTGTACGTTAATGTGTAATGGACAGTCGGAATTTGTATATATCTTATCTCAATGAAAAAAAAAAACTTAAACAAACACTGTAGTTGATATAGGGATGCTTAGTCCTCTTGTATTTTCCAGCGGTTTGTAACAAGCTTCGTCAATGTTTTCTTTGGGCGATCCTCTAAATTTTTATGTTTTATTTTTGATGAGTTTGGATGAAACGATTCATAGATCTATTTTTTCTTTTTAAGGCTAGTTTGATAGTGTCTGCATCGGGATGTTATGTTTTTGACTGCGAAAGCTCAAAAGTTCCCTTTATTATAGATGAGCATTTTGCAATCATAGAGCAATTTGTCATTCGGGTGAACAGCAAGACTTTTCCAATAGATAATGCAGACCAATGCAGACTTATCTTAGACGCTTCCATGACAATTCTCCGCTGGAAAATTCGCCCTGGAGAATTCCCCCACATAATTCACCCTGAAAGATTGAACCTCCAAAAATTTCCCACAAAAAATTCGACCCTGGAAGGTTGCACCAACCACCCCACCCCCCACCACCCCTATATATTTTGTGTCAAAATAAATGTTGAAATAAATTCTTGTAACAGGAAAAATGGCTACAGAATATGAGTGAGGTATATCCAGCAAAGGTTCATGCTAATTGATTTTTTCTACCGCAGAGATTTTTCTCTTTTTTATATATCATAAACATAGTATTAACCAACAGAGGTTTGTCTGAGATTATTTAAATGCAGCTAAAATTCTTGTATGCCATCTTCAAAGTGCGAACACTGTCACATTCGCTGAGAGACACTACTTCAACACACGACTATTTTATCTTGTTTGTTCAAAAATTTACCACAGCATATAAATGTGTTATTAGTGTATATGCAAAAAAATATGACAAACAAATTTTGTTTATGTTTTATAACACAGAAATAAATATAAAACTGGACAGTGTTTTAAAATAGATAAAAACAGTATCTGCATGTGGCTCAAAGGTAGGTCATATGCTTTAGTTACGCTAAGCCTCCGGTTCGAGCCCTGCCGTGAGTGGTCATCTCTTAATAAGTTCGAATTTTGATGATCTCCCGCCACTTTGGTAAATAAATAAATAAAAAAAAAAAAATAATAATAATGTCTAAAATTTCAGGTTGTGTGCGATGTTACTTAGGTAATTCAGTCTTTGGCGATTAGTATAATCTATCAACTATCTGTCAAATTCGGCGATTGCAGTCAATGTATCTTCTTCTCTGTGGTGGAGGTTAATCACCAACTTGAACTTGCAAAATTAAGACTCTAATTACGCTTTCTTCTTTCTTTAAAACGTCGATAAATTTTCAAAATTTAGGGTGGCAGGCAAATAAGTTGGCCTGGAAACCTCGGTGCCACTCCTCAACAGAGCTGTTTGTTTTCAGAAATTCGTTATCTGAACGATGTAACATGTTCCATAGTTTAAGAGGAAATTTTGGAGGCCGTCGTGGCGCATTTCTTCCGAAACGCTCAGCATAAGTGTCTTCAAAGTAATCAAGAAGTACATCGTCTGCTTCTATGTTAAACTGGTTTCGTAATTCAGCAGTTATCTCATCAAATAAACCTTCCACAGCGTTAGGAGGCATGAAAGCTAAAGTTGCAACCATTCGAAGCTGTATAGAATTGCATTTATGTAATGCGCCTGTATACTAGAGCTTTGTAATTGCTTCCATATGTTTGAACACAAATGATAGAAACAACCATATACTTTAACTGTTGGAAATTCAGTTTGAATAGCATTTATACCAGCCATATATTTTGACAAAAAACTTGGGGGTAATATTCCAGGGGTAATTTTTCGGGAAGTGTTGTCCTGGTGTAATCTTCCAGGGAGGAATTTTCCAGCGTGAGCATCATATACAAGAGGAATAATAGAACGATTGATAGGATTCCACCCACCCAAAACAGTCTCATACAACACGTTAAACGAACGATCTTACCATCAAGGTAAACTTGTTAGAATATTTTCTTCAGCATTTTTATAAATATATCATTTAACTGGTTGTTTGTGTGGTTATTCAATTTAAGAGTTATACGCTAAGATAACGTATTCAGCATGAGCACAATTATTATACTTTTAATTTTTTTGTTGGTTTCATATTGAAATTTCATCACTTAATTTTCAAAAATTTTTTGCTACTTGACGTGTATTTAGCTATGAGGTTCCACAAGCTCATCTGGAAATCTGGCGTGTTATACAAACCAAAAGAGGTGAGCATGTGTGACCCACCATCAGATTATGATTATGTCTCATGTGTCACAAAAATCTTTGCAGGGTATGGACCAAAAGTCTCGAAATTACCATACATGATGTTCCATTCAATCTATGGGGTTGGCAAGTCATCAGCAGAGTTTTCTATTCAACATTGACCGAAAAAGTCCCCACTTAGTGAAAGTCCCACTTATCCAGAGTCCCACTTGACAGAAGTAGACTTTATTATAACTTTTTAATATTTGTTGAACAAAAACGGTAAAAAATTACATTTTGTCTAACTCGGTGGGGTTAAATTCATGCCAAATTAAAAGTTTATTCAACTAAAACCCAGCAGTTCAGTCATCACAGAATTTTTGTAAAATGTTAAAACTTAAAATTAAATTATCAAAACTTTTTTTTTTGCAGTTTTAGCAATAAACGGTGATTTGATGACATTAGTAGTTAGTCACAATAGTTTTTTTTGAAAGTACTTTCAATTAAATTATTTTTTACAAAGTAAGCTTGAAGTTCCCTTCCTTCCTTTTACAAAAGAGTCTCCTGAGTTACAATATCGTTTAATGACTATTACGTAATCTTCGGTTTAAAACTGACGCCGATCCCTATCGATCTATGTTTATCAAATAAGAGAGTCGGAGTAGCGATTTGCAAATAAATTTAATCAGTTGATATAGCAGATTTTGCTTCAGTGAACTTTGAGTTTGTTTTCTTTTTATTTTTTCTGAATTTTGCCACGCATAAAGCCCGTTTTCGGGCAAGCAATGACGTTTGCGTGACCAGCTTTCACAACAAACATAGTCGATCAATCGTTCTTGCAGAAGGTGATATTTCAATAAAATCAGTCATAAAAGCGGCTTTAACCAGCTATCAAAATATCAGCTATCAGCTTTTGTTAGGTGTTCTATTGGCGCAGCAGTCCTTAAAAAACAACCGACTATTCATAGCGGAGCGTTTCTCCTTCTGTCAGTCGATTTCTGACTTATCGCAATTAAACGAAAAGAAGCAAAATAGGAATCATAGATTATGAAAATCTAGAAAAGATTCATAGATGATGAAAAGTAGGATAGCATTCATAGATGATGAAAAGCAAGATAGGATTGATAGATGATGAAAAGCAGATAAGGATACTTAGATGATAAGAGAACCAGTAAAAATGAGAACTTCCAATACGAATTTAATTGGTAAACTTAACTTAAAATAAAAAATAAGACAACTCACTAAAGTGGCTTAATCTTGGTCCCTACGTAACCATTTTCTTGGACAGGATTTTCTAAAATAATATTGACAACACTAAAATGTAATTGTAAAATGCAACTGTTTTATAGAGTTTTAAATTTAATGCTATTTCTAACTTTTTCTATTGATTTTAAAAACATTTCAGGCCAGTTTTGTTAAACACGTTATTAACCTTTGTGACATATAAATGCAACGAAAATACAAAGGATTCATTCAGAGGAAAATTATGTTTAATTTATTTTTTTCAATTGTTACTTATCGAGGATTTCTTATAACACCTTCTTTTCTGATATTACATTACGCAATATTAACTTATTTCCTGGTTTGAAAATTTACCTAGATAGCGAGAATTATACCATCCGGAAGCAATTTGAAAAATTACGTTTGTAATTAGAATCTGTAGCAGTTTTCAATGCTTAACAAGCTGATTAAAGAAGCTTGACAACCCTCAGTCAACATAAAAACGTTAAATTACAACAAAACAGGCCTAATTTCTATTTTTTGGAAAGCTGTTACCAAATAAACCTTAGAATAGACATTTATGCTGCAATTTTTTGAGACATTTTTACAGAATCCATTCCTTAATAAATGTTTTTAGGGCATTTTCATCTTATATTTGCGCAAAAATGTTGTTACATTTTTATTTCCCTAAAGTAGGCTAGTGAAATAAAATTTGAAAAAAAAAATCAGGCTCAAAGTAGACTTTGGTTTAAATTTATATTGAGGGAAGTAATTTTCCGCAATCCTTTTGCCGATAAAATGATTAATGCCATCTCACATTTACTTTTTTATGGAAATATTTAAGACTAAAAATCATACTAATTTTTATTACCATATGTTTAACATGGATAAAAATGTGGGATTAAAAATCTTTTGTTAATTCATTTAAACATTGAATAGAGTAAAAATGATAGTATTCATTTAATTCAAAATAATTTTCTCAAATTATTTTAATTCCACTATATTTGATACCATAGAGTATAATAAAGTTTTCTTAAAAGTTACAGATAAAATGATAGGGAAATATTGATTTAAGAAAAATGTCAAAAAGAATCCACGCAAAAAAAAGCAAAACCGTACGGGGAAACATCAGATAAAACTATGAAAAGAAAGAAAAAGAAATGCGTAAAATTAAAACCATAGTTGGAACAAAAATAACAAAGTTTTCAGAACAAATTAAAAGGTATTTTATTATCATCCTATTTTTGTAAAATTTATCATCTTGGGTGTATATATATAATTATAAAATGAAAATCTCATAATCTTGAAACCTTCTTTATAAAAGATTCAATATTATCATAGTTTGCAACGGGCAATCACAGAAACCACATTCCTAATATCAGATGGCAAGAATTTTATTGTAACCATAGGAACATTGGTGTATATATTCAGGTTTTAATAAATTTTTGGCAATTTTTACATTCTAAAATAATTTTGTTATATTGAGATTTTAACCCTAAACTTTATTTGTGCATATTGAGGTGTTACTATGGGGATAGAGGTTTATGTTTGTGTTAGAACAAGATATGAAGGCGTTGGAATGCGTATTGAATTTTATAAATTTGTCATATTGCCAACTGACAAGTGAGAATTTTTAACCAATAAAATTTTGGGTCACGACTAAAACTTTTTGTAAAAAGCAGTAGGACCCAATCTCGAGCTTTTCAGTTCTATAAAGCATTCCCTATGCAAAATAAAACAAGAACCCCGAATTTGCTAGAGCTTTGGCCTGATAAACCTCATTCATGCCATAATTTAGTAATTTCATATTGGATATTATGATGATAATCTATGTTGTAACTGTGTCATGACGGAAAGATGATGATATTTGTCTTATGAAGTAGTTAAAATTAGAGTTTGATGCTGAATCAAATAGCGCTAAAAAAACTTGTTCTGTAAATGGGGTGAACAGTGACGTCATCATAGCTAATGTTGTGTCGATAGAAAATGACGTATTATGCTCGACTTCTTGAAACTAGACTTAACGTCTAAGTATAAAGAAACTTTGTGTTATTAATCTCGGTAAATTGAAAAATTTATTTAACGAAAAATTCTGTAATGAGAAGCTATTTAACATATATCTAGGAAATACCATAAGCTTGAAGATTACAATCATTGAATTATACCGTTAAATTCGGTTTGATCTAAAAAATAGAAGTCTTTTTTACAGAACAGTTCGAAATAACATTATCAGCTTGGTTATCATGACCACAACTTATCGCTAATCTAACATCAAATTATGACAAAATAACGACATTTTTTTCCGCCATTATGATAACATTCTCCCCGACATTATGACAAAATAACGACATTTTGGCATCTTGGAATCAGAATAATATTTAATATTTATTTGAAGGTGTTAAATCAAATTAAATAAATTTATATTTTATGACTTAAATGACATAAAGCTTTAGAATTCATGCCAGACCATTTATGGTTTATGGATCATTGCCATTACTCATTAACTTTCGTCCGTGGTAAAAAACATTGAGTCTAACTAAAAAAAATACTTTAATATCCTACTGTTAATGATATTTTCTCCTTATGTTACAAAAAAAAAAACATTTTACCCCGCTGATTAATAGGAGAAAAATCACTCAAACTTCGAGATTTTGGATCGTGGAAAAAAAAATTGCATCTATTGACAAAATCCGCTATGAAAAAAGATATTTTACTCAACACTTGAAAAAAAAAGTAACGAAGAAATCAAATGATCAGATTACGATTATAATCTTGCAAAACTAAAATCAACAAACAGGTTAAAAATAAACAAAAATGCAACTTTAAAGTTATAGAAGGAATAATAATCTCTTAAAACTTCAGAAAAACAAACCAAAAGAAATAAATACAGCAGTGGAAGAAAACGCAAACTAATAAACTAATGATAAAATCAACCAAGGTGCTAAATCTTTCTAACTCTATATTTTTGAGTTTACAACAGCAACTACAATCGTTAAAAACGAATTCGAAAAAGACCCTTTATAATTTACACATAAACTACGGATGATATACAACTTCGAGGTTCACAATATGATAATAATAAACTAATACATTTCTGTACATTTCTTCATTAATAAAGAAAAAATTCCAAAAAGGAATAATTCACAATCTAAGTGAGATTCCAGTCAAACACTAACCAGACAAACATTATTGGGAACTCTCCAATCAATACAACAGCAAGTAAAGTAATTAGCCGATTAATCATTGCTGGATGCCCATCACAAATAACTGTAAACTCGAAAATAATTGACAGAAGCCTCCAATAGGCAAACAGAAAAATTCCCCACATTCTTAAAAGCACAGTTCAATTTGTGAAAAACAAATTGAAACGACACGGAGTCGCTGATATTAAGAATTTGTGTACAAAGATACTAAAACTTTTAATAAAATCATTATTTTGCATACAGATGCATAGATAAAAGCTTTAAAACTTCTTGCATCGTTAATGACCTAAAGAATTGCGTTGGCATAAAATATAATGTAGTAACTTTATAGTTATTAAACATTTCAATTTATCATTATATAAATACATACATACATACATACATACATACATACATACATACATACATACATACATACGTACATAA
>JAUZNK010051897.1:0-15831 GCA_035046665.1 Euphysa ruthae
TGAAATGGCGAGCGAAAAGAAAAAGGGAGTAAACAAAGAACTTTCAACTTTTTTAAAGTGGGAAGCCAATTCTATCGGCTATAAAACTGTGGAAATTAACAATAAGAAGTATGTCAACTTTATTTGGTGCAAGCTATGTGCCAAGTATGAAGATAAGATTGTCAATAATTTAAAAGGAGTTGCATCAAAGTCCGTTAAAGCCTTTACAACAGGAACAAATGTTGTAACAAAGTTCAATGTAAGACATTTGTTTCACTTTTTACGTGCGCCAAATATTGTTTTAAAATCTGTTTAAGAAATTTTGAATTTTAAAATATTGCAATATTTCTATGAAACATTTCTGTGTGTAAACGCGACCACAAATTTTTAACATCAGAATTTTTCCCTAAAATTATACGCCCACTGTTCTAGGTTGACAGACATTTCACTGGAGATGCTCATCGTTTGGCATGTCAGTTTGAAAATGGCAACAGTGACGGATCTTCTGAACCTTTGATATTATGTTAGGGTTTACATCTCTTTTATCTAACAAAGACTCAGTTATATCGCCTGCAGATAAAATATTTTAAGTGAATTTAATTAATGTACATATGTGCACTTTTAAATACCACATTATTATTTCTTTAATTTTGACAAACAACATATGAATAGTATATGAATAGTATAGTATATCAACGGACGTGTACAAACAACAACAGCAGAGTAATATTCATTGCACTTCTCCTTTTTTGAAATTAATATCATGTTTGTTTACTAATTTCATACTTTATTAGCCTTGATATGACAAAAAATAGGAATGTTGCTCTGAAATAGAATTCTAAATAATCCTGATGAAATTTTATTAGACTTGAAAAAACAAAAGTGGAAAAAAAGAATATTGACAGATGAGAGTCATCATAGCAAGTGAGTGGATCGAGACTGAAAATGTGTGAGATTCTGTTAAATTTTCTGTAATCTATGGCCCTACAACTTTCTATCAAAATATTTTATTATAAATGATCCCAAATTTAAATGTTAGATAAATTCTTATCTTCTGATATGATTGAATAACGTCCCATTTATGCACATACAAATTTTCAAGTGTTAGCAAAGTAGCCTTTTAAATTTTTCTCATTACTTATCTGCAACTCTGGACACTTGCCATGGGAACAGAAATTCATTTTTTTTGTTTTTATATCAAATTTCTTCAATGTATTAACTTTAAGAAAATGTATACTTGTCTAGGAAAAATCGTTAGACATCATGAGTTATTCATTAGTTATCTATTTATTCATTATTTAATTTCCAGACACACAAGTAGAATTGCAACAGAGTGAGATAATTTTCATAGGATTTTTGCGCAGTGGGAATTGTCATAGTATCCATAGCTTAATGAGGTAATTCTTAGCTGCCGAGGATTTCTATTTATTCCAAGGGCTGCAATATAACCAAACAAATTTCAACAAGTTCAGATAGAAAGTTTTTGATTTTTGGATCACAGCCTAGAAATTGTTTAAAGGTGGAGCCAAATCAATTTTCTAAATTTGCCTTAACACAGCATCGGAATCTGAATATAAATTGAAAGTGCTGGAATTGGGATTCAGGAATAAAGTATTTGAAAAAATATTTCTGTTTTGGCATACCCTGGAACAACAAAAAAATGACTTAATTATTTAATTACATAATTATTTCCTAATATAATCAAAAATTTTAGAATAAACTGAGTGTAATTTTCTGTCACTATTGCGGGAAGATCAGAACAAAAAAAACATGGTTTTTTTCCAAAAATCTATGATAATCACGTTTATCATTTTGCAAAACCCAGTCATGACCCAAAAACTTGAGAAAAAATTTATGAGCAGTTGCTGAGAAAATTTGGAAACATATGAACAGGGTTTAATAAATAATAAAAATATTATCCAATAGTGAAGTATAATCAATTTGAATTCTAGGCTCAAATTACCAAATTATCAAATTAAATTCTAACTAACAAAAATTACTAACCTGTTTAATATATTTATCTGACAAATCACAAACAGAACCAAAGGCAGACTTTCGAAGAGTCATATTTTCCTTAGTTTGAGAATCAAAAGTTGGGTTTTCTATAAGAGCATTAGCAAATACCCAGAGATGTGATTTCACTTGAAAAGGTTTGATGTTGAAACCACCCTTCCCCTGTTTCTTTTTAACCGCTGCAATGAGTTTTTCGCATATTTGATCAACAAGATAATTGATGTGCGTTCCACCCTAAAATAAAAATATTATTTTTTTTACAAACAGGGTGAAATAAAATATGTTTTTTTAGGTTCTGATAAATATGATTTTGATTGAACTTTTAGTAAAAGCTGTGTGTTTAAAAACCAACCAATTTTAATCTATGTTTTAGAGAACAAATAAGATAATTTTAACACTATAATTTCTGTTAAGATAAACATCATCCAAAATAACATATATGAAAAAATTCAGGATTTATTATTTATACAAACACGGTTTAAATCATGCAAAAAAAAAAAAAATGAAAATTTTGAAGGTATACTATTCTTATGTTTTAAAACCAACTTACTTGAGAATTTGTTCTCAAAAATATTCCTGAAGAAATAAATTGTTGGCTTTTAGCATGCAAAAAAACAACAACAACCAGTATACACAATTTTTGCCTTAATTTGTTGTTTGTCTAATATGGATTATTTTTCCAACGGTAAAGGAGAAATTGTATGTAATTCTCATGCTGTATACCTTAATAAGGTTCATTATTTGATAATATTGAAAATTGTTATCAAATATATGAAATAAGAATAAAATTGGCTAATGTGTGACCTATTCTGTTGCATATGCGAAAAATTCTATAAGAAAGATCACATTGTTATGAAACCTTATCATGAATTTTTGCATTCTACTAAAACCAATGAAACTAATGAAACATTTAATTTGTCTTAAATATCAAATACTCCTGAGTTCCCTTTAAATAATTTGCAATTGGGGATTACCCACCAGTAAGAAGAGACTTAGTGGAAACTTTGCAAATGAAATAACAAGCCAATGGGGTGATGAATACCCATAGCAGCAAAAACCTTGCAACTCAATAAAAAATATTTTACAAAAATAAACAACTTTGGGTTTTTGTCTGAATAAAAGGCATTTATCACAGGTGACAAAACACCATGTAATTATGGTTAGTTTACAAACATCACCAGCACAAGTCTTTTTATTCCATGTGCTACAATTTACAACAAGTTTGTTTATTTCAAAACTTTACATCACAGCTACAATTGCACTCATCAACAATGCTTAAGTATACAGGATTCTTTTGATCATAATATCCATGTTTCTGGTTACAAAAAATTCACATTGGTTTTAACAACTGTGCCAAAACAGACCATGGTCTACAAAAGAACATCTGGTAGATTGTCAACAGATCCAAAAGGTTCAACTTGTGGAAAAAAGAAATAAAACATAAAGAGAAAATTGTCATACCTACTAAAATCACAACCATAATGGCATAAAACACTATAAAAGAATCAGCAAAAATTATTAAACAAAAATTTTCTGACCAACTGCTGTTCCTGACAACCATTATTAACACATCAGATGTTGTACATAGCACAAAAAAACGTTACACCAAACTATGCCAAATAAAGAAGATGGAATTACACATACTGCTGGATGTTTAAAAGAGGACATCCAGACTTAGAGGAACTTTCTTGGCCACCTACATTATGTCAGATTTCAAGACAAGAAAGAAAGAGATCTTCCAGAATCTATTTTGCTGTTCTGCATGGAACTTCTTAAATCAGAGAAATATAATATTTCTAGTAGTAGCAAAATCATGAGACTAGTAGATTGATACCAGTGGACTTAGCTCATGGTGTTAGCAAGTAATATCTTGCAATAACTATCCTGAAAAATTTGGAATTTGGTACTCGATTTCCTTATTTGGGGCAAAATATAAAATATGTTTAGAATATTTTTAAATTGGCTTATAGACATAGAAGACTTTGAGATATCACTGTAAGATTCAGTTGAACTTCCAAAATTGTGTTCTTCATTACAGTTCTGTTTGGGACTAAGCTCAATTACCCACCCACTGAATTTAGTATCCAAATTATCCCACAATAATAGGCTTGGGGTAAAATAAAATACTGATATATTTATACTGGCTGAAAATAGGGAAGACATTAAGGTATCCTTGGAAGAAGATAGTAACAACTATTTAGAAAATAATAGGATTGGGATAAATTCTGGTAATCATTGAGACTTCTTGATAGAATTTTTTTTTTCAGGGATGGAAAATATAATTTTCAGGGACGGAAGAAATTTTAGCTTATTAAAAAACTGTAAATTTCCAACTTTTGAGAGTAAAAAGACTTGTGACCCTCAATTACACTTAAAAAAATTGCAGATTCAGAAAATTTAATTGATTTTTAATATCTTTTCAGTCAGCAAAAACAAATTTACCAAGAATTGTCAGCGACGGAAGGCAAGGACGGAAAATATTGCACTTTTAATAATTCTGCCAAACAGTAGGTATTCTCAAAAAATGTAGGTATTCTCAAAAAATGTTGATATTCATGTGAAAGTACTACAAAGGGAACTCTGTCCATGCTAAAGACTTCCAAAAGATCTAATTTTTAAATAAATTTTGAAAAGATCGAAAATCCCTGTTTCTATCCCTGACAAAAACCAAATTGGGATGTATATATTCATAAGGCTGCCATTTGTAGGAAACCTCCATTTTTTGTAAAATTTCTGATTGAAACATAGAACATCATCATTCTACATCAGTAATGTGGGAAAAGAATGCATTTTTGATTTTTATCATTGGTACTCATAATGGTCTACACCTTTTCTATTTGACCCATATGCAGATCCTGACCTCTACCAAAACCTGAGGATCTTGAGTTCTTAAGCTCATATGATACAATCAGCGAGAGATGGTAAAATTGAAACCTGACAATTTTGGGTGATATACTTTGACCTAATATGCAATCAACATATTCATACTGCAGCACAACAGAAAATTAATTTTGACTTAAGGCTCTTAGCTTGAAGAAAATGGATACCTTATTACTTTGGTTTATTTAGTCAATTTAGAAATGAATCTTACTATACAGAAGTATTGGAAAAACCCGAAATCCTATATCCAGGCTTCAAGTCACTACTCCATAACAATGGTCAGGCTCAAGATAAGTATCCATATAGGACAGTAATTGACCAACATGGCAAAAAAACAATTAATAGAGATAAATCAAGGTGTGACTAAAAACGATTTTTAAAACAAGTCTTTTCTATTATGTATCTACATCTTCAGATTAATATACTTATTCAAATAAGTTAAAAATTCAAATAGTTAAAAAAAATATTATCAATCACATAAAATTACACATCACTAAAATTAGGAAATGTCATGTCTAAAACAAGTTAATGTAAAACTAGTTGTTTTGGTTCGACCTTCCTAATAAAAACCTCCCCCAGTATTTTTCGGTATCAAGTGTCTTTCTTCTATTGCCATTGAATAGTATTGATCGTATAAATTAATATCATGCACTATTTTCTGTTGGGTTAAGCTGTTGTAGATTTTTTCATGAAGGTTTATTTTAAGTTGATATCAAAACTTTTGCATCTGATAACAATGTAGTGGTGTATCAATAAACCAGAAAAAGTAAGAACACTTCACACTCAAAGATTTGGCAGGTGTAAAGAAAACAGAAATCCACATTGGATGATTTTTAAAATATCTTGATGGAATAGTCAAAACCTATCACATGAAATGTCTCTTTTTTTATGAAGTTTCTTAGCTAATAAGTTGCTTGAAAATGTAGAGAACACTTTAAAAACACTTGAGTGTTCTTCATGTGTCAATGACCGACGTTTCTGGGACACATTTCCTTATACATTGAACAAACGCTTGTGTTTGATCCTCAATATCAAGAAGCTTTAAAAAAATCAGGTTACACCTACCAACTAAATTACCAATATGAAAATAACAATGCCAAACAAAAAAAGAAAAACAAAAAAACTAATGTCACTGGATTCTTCCATAAACTAATCAGCCGACATTTTCCTATTAATCATAAATATCGAGTAATATTCAACCGCAACATACTAAAAGTTAGTTACTCCAGTATCCCTAAATAATGTTGAGTGAAAATTTTCTTACTAAGAATGTCTCTTGTTTTATATAAAATACCGATACTTTTGGCAGTTATTTCTAGTAATATTGCATATTCGATGTTTCCAAGACAAATTTTTACCAATCATAACTCCTAAGAATTTAGTTTTATAATCACCTTGTATTTCAATTTTATCAATATGCAAATATGGTAGTCGATCTGGTATAAAACGTTTTTTAGCAGCAGGATGAAATAGTAAGAATTTTATTTTAAATATATTTAAGGAAAGCTTATTAGCTTTAAACCATAAAGATATATTACTAAGTTCATCATTTATGGTAAGAAATAGCTTTTCAATACTTTTGTCAGAATAAAAAAGGTTACTGTCATCAGCAAACATAATTACAGATAGTTTTTTTATATAAGAAATAAAAGGGGTATTAAAATAGATCCCTGGGGAACATCACCCACTGATAATCTTAAACATTTCTTAAACTTTGTTCGAAATTATTTTCTATATTGACAAACAGGGAAAGTTCATTCTTGAAATAATTTATGGAATATTTAAATAAGGGGTTTTTTTTATATGTTCAAAACAATCAATGACAATATTATCGTCAATATCATCCATGTCCTGCTGCTTTATTTCGTTTAAGAGACAGGAAAGTTTTCTCAAATTCGTCAAAAGAAAGTTCTTTATTAAATAGAATTCTCATTTCTTTCAAGATAATCTTTAAGAGATTGATTTATCGTTGGAATTTTACTAGCCAAGTTTGGCCCTATGTTTGTAAAAAAGTTAATAAATTCTTTTGCGATTTTAGTTTTATCATAAGTTTGTCCATTATTCGTTTGTAATATTTTAGGTAAGCTTTTTGCTTTCACTTTTGTTTTACGATTTAGTTATTCATTATTTTCCATGTTTCTTTTGAACTATGTTTATTTTCTTCAATTTTTTTGGAATAAAATTTTTGTTTTGCTTTTATCTTTTATTCAGCTTCTAAATTTTTTTCTTTAGAAAATTAATATATATAAAGTTTTTGTTTTCTCCTAGATGATTTTTTTAAACCTCTGGTAAACCAAGTTTACCATGTTTAAGTCTTTAATATGTGTTTTCTTGACTTTTAGAGGGAAATTGTTGTTATATATTTTAAAAAAAGATTTAATAAAACTATCAAGCAAAAAGCAATAGTATCATTAAAATCATTTAAGAAATCCCAATTTGATTTTTCGAGTTCATTAAAGAAATTTGATTTTTTTTTCTAAGCCCAAAATTCGTTTTTTTGTATAAACATAATTTTATTTATCTAATTTTAATTTATTTAAAGCTGCACAGATCTGAAATCAGAAATGATCGGATATTGATGTTTTTATGATTGCTTTTTTAATGTAGGTTAAAAAAAACACTTGTGAAAATATTGTCAATAAGCGTACAAGACGTTGTTGTAACTCTAGTTGGTTTGTTAATTAGAGGCAGAACACCATTTTTAAACATATTATCGTAGAAGTCTCTTACTTCATTGTCATTCTCGTAAGATAAAGAGTTGACAATAAAATCACCTGTTATAAAAATATTCTTTTTTTCTTAATTTGTAGTTTCACATATAGTTTGAAGAAAATCACTAAAAACATCTGTTTTATCTTCAGTGGTTTATAACAAATTGAAATCATGTAGTTTTTAACCCTCTTGTTAATTATTTCTATATTTGAAGTCTCAATTTCGCCTTAAAAATACTCAGATCTATTCACATTTTGTAGATCAAACCATCCTGAATAAATGCAATTAGTCCATTCCCTCTTTTTAACTTTGCTTTTGAAAAGAATTGCATCATAATTTTACAAGTGATAAGAGTTTTCACGAAAGCTTTGATCATATAATCATGTCTCAGATAAATAAATTATGTTAAAAGGATTTTTTATGTATACATTTTAGACGATAAACCAGCCGTCGAAATAAGGGTTTGAAATTTGCAATCCGTTTTTAATTTTCTGCGAAAATAATATCAATATTTAATGAAAATTGCAAATCAACATTTAAACAACAATTCGATAAAATAATTTCATTTACGGCTATTAAATAATTATTCTAACACCCTAAACGCTTTTTCTTTGAGATATAGATAAAGGTGTGAATAATTAGTTTAAATATAATTTTATAATTACGTATATTTAAAGCGTATCCAAGGTTATGACAAATGACAGTTAAACCGCAAAAATAAAAATAGGCAAATATATTCTATTAAGAATGCTATTTAAAGAAATTGATGTTCGATGTATTTTATGTGAAATAACTTATTCATAGAAATGCAATATTGATTCTAGATATCAAAATCTCATTAAATAAATAAAAATTATGTTGAAAAAATAAGTCCTAAAAACATAAATGTATTATGTTAGTATTATTATTAGTATTATATGAGTGTATTTTTTAAATTTATTTGTATCAAAAATAGGTGTTTAGACATTTAATTGTTTATTGTTTCATTTTTTTTTAATATTTTTTTTTTCCAAGAACAGAAATTGTTACAAAAAAAAAATTATAAACGCAGCAGTCGGTCAAGATTAAAGAAAATATTTCAACTGGCTGGTGGATCAGAAACATACATCTTAATAAGGACGGCCTAATGATCTTACCTCTCAATTTTATGAGCATGAAATATATTTAAAAATATATTTTAAAAATATTTTTTTGTTTTACCCCATAAATATCTCACCTTAGTTGTTGCTATACTGTTTACAAAGCTTGATTGTTGAAAACCACTCTCACTCACAGTAACACAGACTTCCCATCTTTGGTTGACAACCTCATGAATTATCTTAGGCACTGCAGGTTCCTCTCCAAATTCACCTTTCTTTGTTATATTCTTTACATACAAAGAGACATAATCTTTGAAGGTCTTTACCTGAAATTATAGAAAGTTTTGAAATAATTGATTGAAAGTGGAAAAAATTTGAGTAAAAAGGATTGCCTTTTTTCAGTACAACGTTTTTGTTTATAAATTTCAAAAGTGGGGCAGAAGATTAATTAACAAACAGGCTAATGACAAATAGACTCTTGAAACACACAAACTCTAAAACCTTTAAACAGACTTTTATATTAAAAGAAAACAATCAGCACATATTTCTACTCAGATAAACCTATTAATATCTTAAGACATTTATGTTTATCATAGTGAAAATTGTTTTCAGAAAAAATATACACATTTACTTTTATTTTTTCTCCATTCAAATATACGCTAACACCTCTAGCAATGCCAGCCATGTCATAAGCACGTCTTTTTAATAAAGCAACAAAATCAGTATCAATCTTTTCCATCTTAAACTTTGGTAAATCTGGTGAATATGTGATACATGTGAAGTCTGTTCCAGAATAATCAGCTATCTTTTCTGTCTCAGCCTTTCCCATGTTATTCTTCCATGTCTAAAAAAAATTATTAAAGCTAATGAAAAATTTATACCAACCCCTAAGCGTAGGTGGGAATTCTACAAGGCAAAATTGTCACGATGGCTGGTGGGGATTCTACCAGACTATGTTGTACCAGAAAAAAGATAAGAAAATTTGTGAGATGCCTCACTCAAAAACTGGCTACTTTTTGTGAAAACTTAATTACAAATTATTTTCAAGCTTTCCCAATGAATTCCCCAATGAAGAATTTTTGGCAGGAAAGGTCTGAGTGATCTTTTAAGTTCAAACGAAACCCGTCTAATCCATCCTAGCATGGAAAATGGACATAAAACTGTATAAGAAGAAAAGAAAAAAGTATTGAAAGAATTTCCAAAAAGTTTTTAAATGTTTGTTTTCATACATCTTTTTAGGGCCAAGGATACTAA
Organism: Euphysa ruthae; assembly: GCA_035046665.1. Lineage (NCBI taxonomy): Eukaryota > Metazoa > Cnidaria > Hydrozoa > Anthoathecata > Corymorphidae > Euphysa > Euphysa ruthae. The sequence continues at coordinate 9,918 of JAUZNK010051897.1, forward strand.
AATGCTGGCTATATGGGGTAAAATATGCCTTCTATGGTCCTCAACTTCACGCCAAATTTAGAAAAGGTAATAAAAAGAATTAGATATAATTTCAAAAATTTTGGGCCAAATGACAATGTTCAAGGATGAAAGTCACGGTTTTTTAAAAATCCGGAAAAATAAGTTAAAAAAGATTATTTTGTTAACACGAAAAAACATTACTTGTGAGGATTTTGTCGTTTATGCACTATATTAGTGGTAGGATAAAAGTTTGTTTATTTTACTTCAAGAATATTGCGCATGTTTATCCTGAATATCCAAGGTTATGACAAATCACAGTTAAACCACAAATATAAAAAATCTGAAGATACTCGATTAAAAACGCTATTTAAAGAAATTTATATTCTTCATATTCGACGTATTTATATAAAATAATGTGTTCATAGAAATGCATAAATAATTCTATAAAAGGCCTAAGAATAAATGTGTGGACATTATATCAATAAATTGATAACATGTAATTTTAGCTGGAACAAAGACAAAGAAAATTTTAATAAGATTAATTTTATTGTTTGCTTACGATAAATTTTAAACATCGCATTTTGGTGAATTCTTGTTAAGAATGAAGTAAAAAAAAGTTCTGCTAAGCTATTAATGTATTAATTCATATATAAAATAATTTCTGAAAAAGATTATTTGAAAAATAGAATTTTCAAACAACAGAATTGTCGAACCATTAAAAATTTGATTTTGTAACTTTATTGCGTTAAAATATTTTTTTCTTTGGTCTCCTCTCATGTTGTGTATTACAAAAAAACTTTACCCCATGTATAAAAAACAAAACTAACTGCTAACTAATGTAAACAGAATTGTAACAGGGAGGTTAATAAAATACTGCATAACTTAAATTATGTTATGCATATTATAGACAATTATGTTGTTTATATTAGGTTAAACGCTAATCTCATCTATTTTGAATGAACACTTCATAAACTAAAATCTATGATATCTCAGAACGATTTTTTTTTATTTATTCTAGAAGCAATAAATCCCCAGGGTTAAGGTTCAATGTGATAAATTTTTTTTATCTTAATCAGCATTTTCTTGTAACCAACTTTGCCACATTTATTTTCAGTGTCCTTTCTTGAGATATTTATATTTAAACAGTCGTATATGTGTTACAAGATTTTTTATTTAAAAATATTTAAAAATATAAATTTTAAAAAAAAAAAAAAAAAAAAAAAAAGACACAACATTTGGTAAAGGCACACATTGTGATGATGTAGCAGAAAAAAATACGACAAAAAGTAAATCTAGGGGGACTTCCAGCCTCAAATAGCAAAATAACAATTTTTTCCCCTTTAATCTTTTCTCACCCATCTTTTTTTCCCAATGCACTCTTAAAAAAGTTTATTAACATTCAATATTTCATAAAATTTTATAAAATGGATCTTATTGTACGTGTTTTATATTTTAAATCTGAGACGTGTTTGTAGTCCGAACACTATCCTTAATGAATAGGAATCATAAAAAAATTATTTCTGATAACTTATTGCATCATTCCTCTACCATTTTTGTTTTCATGAAAATCTCCCTCTCCCTATTTATTTTTGCAGATAAGTGATTTTCTTCCATTTTTAATTTTGCGGATAGGGGTTAAATCCACAAAAATAAATTCTGCAAAAATTTATTCCCGCGAAAATTTATTCCCTGAAGGTATTTATCACAACTCCATTTATTCGCATATTATCTTTAAAATAACTATTTTACAATATCCATCATATTGCACCTCCGAGAAAACATAAGTTGATCTCTAAAAATATAACTTTTTAGATAAGATTACTATAAGATAATAGTTTACTCTTTTTTAAATTCGTTTTAACACTTTAAATTGCTATTAATAACATCGCACTTAGCAAAAGTTTTAAGTGACATTTTTTCTGAAAACAGAATCTTAAAAATCACTATCTGGAGTTAAATTTTTTTGTTTTCAAAATGTTTATTAATTTATAATATTCAAATAAATGATTATCGAGTAGAAAGATTGTTTGTTCGATATCATATAAAAATAACAGTGATTATAATGAAGTTTTTGTGGTTTTACCAGGACTGGTAGTTCATGAAAAATTAACGATTAGGTTAAATTGAAGTAAACAAAACTTAGTAGTTGCTAAGATTGTTTTGTTTCAGACGTGCGATATGTCGCAAGCTTGGGGTATCCAAGAAATATCTGAGGAGTGTCATAAAACGTACGTCTGAAACATTTTAGGTGTGCGTGGAGGCGTAAACATGCGATCGTACGTCTCATATGACAAAGGCTGCAACAGCCATCTAAGGCTAGATACGCCCTTGAGAAGATACACCATGGGAAAAATTTTCTGTCATCAAAAGGTCCCTTTATATCGAGCAGGCTTTCTAATGAAATGAAATCAACCACAAACTATAACAAATCAACCACAAACTACAACATTTTTAAACATATGATCAAGGAAAATTTTTTTAGCTTTCTGGATATAGAACAAATAAATACAGACTATAATTTTGTAAAAAACGTTTTTTTTTTACTATGCTTCGGATGAATCAATATTGCTATGTTTTTGTGTGATATATAACAGCACCACAATGGAAATATTGTTGTGACAGACAATTTTTGTACCTATCCTTGCCACCATTTGTTTTTTATCTTTATATTTATCCTTGTTATTTTTTGTTGTATATTATATTGTTTTATAATTTTCATAGCATATGTATATTTTTTTGTGGCAGAATAAATACTTACTTACTTTACTTAACATAACGCAAAATTTAAAACAAAAATAACGTAATGGTTTTTAAAAATTTTTTAATTCGGTTGTTAGGTCTTAATGACAATGTTTCAGGGTCTGGGACAGGACAATGAGAATTCTTGGTAGGTGACATATGGGACAAAAGATTTCCTCTATGGTTCTTTAACATCATACAAAATTAAAAAAAAAAAAAAAAAAGGAATGAATGAATTTTGATATAATTTAAAGAATGCTGTCTTTATTTTAGGTCTAAAATGATCATGTGTTAGGTCCTGGGGACATTTCCAAAATGACTGTCTTGCTTTATTTATTAGAAATAATAGTTCCTAATACAAGGGTTATTATTTGAGAAAAGTAAAGAAAAAAATTTTTTTGTCCTTTTCAAATCATAAATTGGCCTCAATCCAAGAATAAGAATTTATGGGTCACGAGATTTAACTTCATGCCAAAAAAGAAGATGTCATAAAGAAAATATTTATTCAGCTTATAAAACATGTAATGAGTTAAACATTTCCTGACTTAAAAAATGAGTTAAATATTTAATATGGTAAAATTTTTATTAAAATAATTATCTCCATCATAATAATTGAGTTGACGAATAAAAATATCAAAAATATTTTTCATTCACATTAGCTTTTCTTTAAAATATTATTTTTGAAAGAATTTCTGTGTAAAATTATTTTCAGACTGAAAAGACACAAACCCTTTACTTAAAAAATTTAAAAAGTCAAAAATAAAACTTTGATTTCTTCACCAAAAAAAAAAAAAAAAAAACAATGGTTTTATCATTCATCTTCTTCTGCGTAAAAATTTTTAAAATTGTGGGTGATTTCCATTTTTTACACATTGGGTCAGATTAAAAGAAAAATATTATTTCACCTGTCTAAATTTCTTTCCATCACAGGCAGTTTCTACAGTAAATCTGGTACTAAAAATATTACACAATTTTGCTCCATAACCATTTCGTCCACCAACAACTTTTTTTTCTGTGTCATCGTAATTGCTAGAGGTCAGCAAGTGACCAAAAATTAATGTAGGGACATAAATTTTTTCTGTCTTATGCATTTCAATGGGGATACCACGACCATTGTTCCAAACGCTGATAATATTCTTCTCTCTATGAAAAGAAAATTATTAAATAAAGAATTGTTGACAATTAGTAAATTTGTTTGCAGCTGCCAAGCATTTACAAATTGTAGCATATTATAATCTGTCTCTGTGTATATTAATAACACAAAACTGCATCCATAAACAAGTTAGGTAACATTTAATCTAAATTTTCAATTGGTAAACGAAAATATGAAAGTTTCGTTATAAAGTTTTTATACTCGTCAAGCTATTTTGTTAACCGGTTTAGTTGTTATGGTATTAACTCATTCAGTGCCATGGTAAAACACCGAAAAAACCAGGGGGTAAAAATTAGTGTGGACAATAAAAATACCAATGTTAAAAAAAATATCAATATCTTGATGAAAAAATACACAAAGTAAACATATTACATATCATTTTAAAGCTAATATAATTCCCTATCTAATAATAATAAAAGAAAGCCTGAAAAGAAAAAACTTTTCCAGATATTGACTTGAGTCTAAAGAAAAAAAAAGAAGCTGATTTTGCAAATTTTCAAAATAAAAAACAAAATATTTCCAGTTTTTGACCAGGAAAAAATATTAAAATGTTTAAATTGACATTCCTTTTGCTGGAATAAGTTATTAAAACTTATGAGCTTTTCCAAAATATACAACATGACTATGTTTATCAGCAAAAATCCTTTTCAGATTTTAAAATTTCAACACGCACTCAAACTGGGCAGAAAAAGCAGTGCCAACAATAAAAATATACTTGTTACAAAAAACCATGAATACCTTGATGATAAAATATCTAATGTAAACATATTATATATCATTTTAAAACTAATATAATCCCCTATCTAATAATAATAAAAGAAAGCCTAAAAAGAAAAAACTTTTCCAGATATTGACTTGAGCCTAAAGAAAAAAAAAGCTAATTTTGCAAATTTTCAAAATAAAAAACAGAATATTTCCAATTTTTGACCATGAAAATGCATAAATTGATATTTATTTTGCTAGAATAATTTAATCAAACTTATGAGCTTTCCAAAAATATACAACATGACTACATTTGTTAGGAAAAATCCTCCTCAAGGTTGAAAATTTCAACGCATACTCAAACTATAATAAAAGAATTTTGTGTGAAAAAAGAGTGTAACTATTTATAATAAGAATAATAATTTATATTAAGAATAACTTATCTGTTTTTTGAATGAAATTGTTCAAAGCAGCGTTTTGGATGTAGATATACATCACATGTGTTATATTTGAATGCAGTTCTCTTTCTTTGTCCTGGAATACTGCAGACTACGCAATTTCTGTCGTCTTTATTCCAAACGAGATGAGATTGCTGGGTGCCAAAAGTTCGGTTGCTGAACATGGTGATGTTTATGGTCAACTGGAACAATCTTATTAGCTTCAATAAGAATTTCCTTCACCAACATTTACTTGAATTTCAACAAAGGTACTGGGTTTGCATCAGCATCACGTGTCATGCAAAACAATATGTAAGCGCTTACTTGACTCACCTCCAAGCACCACATAAACATTCTCCTCCACCATTTTATTGTTTTTCGGTTGAAAATGTTATAGTATGATAGCATTTGATCCATGCGGTCACATCCATTCATAGCATTGTTATAACCGTGGATAACATTAGGTTTGGAGACAACATTTCCTCGCTTGGTTGTTATTTCGGACTCTCCTTTTGTTGCGTAAGTAGATACAATTATGACCGGATTCATAGCTTTCTTGTCTTTCCATTCGCACAGTAAGATTCCTGCATCACTTCTATAATACCTTGATTCCAAATGCTTTATTTTGGAATGAATTACTTGAGGTGGGAAATTTTTGCGATTGAGAATAATGTTCCAGTATAATAAATTTTCTTGGCTGTGAGGTATGATACAAGATTGTGAGTTGTGTAGTATCTATCGGCATAAATATGATGTCCTGTACCAAGTGGACGCAGAAGATACTCAAACAGTTTTTCTGACTGCCTACCTTCTAAGCCTTCTTGATAAGAAGTTTCCTTGCCAAAATAAATCAACAAATTATATGCATAACCTGTTATAGAGT
>JAUZNK010051908.1:0-15831 GCA_035046665.1 Euphysa ruthae
ATATTTACATATGTATATATATATATATATGTATATGTATATAATTTGTTGAGAAGTATAATGAGAAAGATAGCTTGAAAAAGTCTGAATATCGAAAAATTCTGCAAAGTTTATTAGGGAAGCGAAGTGAAAAGAGTAAATTTCTGAAAAAAAATTCTCTTTAGCCAATTTTTAAAGCTGAGTTTTTTCAATTTTCTCTGAAGGCTTGTTATAAGTAAACTTAAGGTGAAAGCAAAAACTTCATTTATAAGTCGTTTTTTTTTTTTTTTTGAAATCCTTTTTTTATTTCTTGGTTTTATTGTAGACCTGCACAATAGCAAGCCTAAGAACTCAATTTTTTCTTCTATCCTTACCTTCATGCTAGTTGCCTATATCTGTTTTCTTAAAAATGTCAATGATAATGATATTTGCTTTTTACATCAACTAAAGGTTACCAGGTCAAATTACAAGAAAAAGTCACACCTATAAATCAAATTCTCATTTGTCCTGTTTTGAAGTCTGTATGACAAAACAATTACATTTTCATGTTATTCTAAAGATCTGCTCATAATTTGTTTTTGAAGTTAAGTGCAAAGTGTTGATAAGTATATATAATAATGAAGCCAGGTATGCATTTCTTAATTGAATGGGTTTTTTTTCAGTAAAATAGGTTCTTGCTTTTTTGGCTGATGCCAAATTTATAACAAATAAAGAAACTCATTAGGTTTTGGTTTAATTATAATTTAATTTCAAGATTTTTGGCCGTATAGAGGATAAAAAAATTTAGCAGAGTTTGTTACTTCATTTTAAAATTTTGCAAAACAAAAATTTAGTGTACTGGGATAAGGTTGAAGATAAGAAAAAAATAATTTTTGAAGTAAGTCCATTGAAGAACGTTTAGCTAAATTATAGGAGGATTGTTTTTGATATGGAAGTTTTCTTTTTTTGAGAAGGTGAGTAAATAATGGGACTAAGGGACGTGTTGGAAGAACTAGGGGATCTAAGAGGAAATCCCTATAGTGAGATGTTAAAGAAAAGAAAATAAAAATATCTGTAATCTTTTCAAGTGCAAAGTATTATCGTACAGAAGTTTTCTTTGTTTTCAATTTTGCAGGCCTTCAAGAGGAATGTGAATGTTACAATCACTGGTACCGTATTTGCAGTTTATCCTCTTTTAATCTTTATTTTGTCACCGTTCATGGGAAAATATGTAAGTTTTCAAAACATATATTTCTTACCCATTGCCAGTGTATGTCAAAAAATATTTGCTGCTTGTTTATCTCTATAAATATTTTTTATGTATAATTGAGCTATTGAGCCATGCATATTTAGCTTTTATAAATGATTAGGTAAACTTCCGGAGATTTTTACAAAGATTTGAATATAGAAGTGCTTTTTCTTGGATTAAGCTGCTGGTTTGGAAATTTTCTTATCATAATTTCCAAGTAATTTTTAAGTTAATAAGAAGCTATGTTAATAACTTGAAATTTGATGCTGAATAAATATCTATATTTGCTGATAATGTTTATACCATCCAATTGTTGTTTTGCTGGTGAGCACCGCAAAGGAATCATATGTAATAAAATGACATTGATATTCAACAATGGTATATTGAAAAGCAATCTGTTGATATCTAATAGGCTGATGTCAAAACTTTCTAAAACTTTGTCTTATCTGCTAGCTGGGTTAATTAAAATAGCTTTTTCTTTGCTCACTTTTGCTTTTCATTATGATGCACATAAATTACATCATATATAACGATATTGAAATTAATAGATGCCATGCAGTAAAGTACTAAAATTCTTGACGCAAATTTATTACATTCCCTTAAATCTTCTCGCAGTTTATTGCTCAATTTTTCTCTGCCTTTTCACTTCTTGTTATATCATCAATTGAGTTTTTAATGTGTTTTGATGTAAAAGTATTGTTCTCCTTGTCTAACAGATAGTTCTTTTAATTCCTCTCAAAAATTGTTTATAAAAAGTTATAATAAGACGTGTTTAAATTTTAACCTTGTTTACACATTTAGCTAAACATTATGTTTATTTAAACTAGCAGAGCGGTGTTTTTTGTTCCTTGTAATTTTATTTTTCCTCATTGATTTTCCAGCCTAAAAAAGTTTTTGTCTGAAATAAAAATAAAATAGTCTTTCCATTTTTATATTTTTACTTATTGTTTGTTGTTGCTGAATATAACGTTTTCCTTTTTTCGTTGCGAGAACAATATATAGTGTGCAGCGTATGGCTGTGGCTTAACCCTGTGGTTTGTGTCGCAAGCATGTACCATGTATAATGAGGAATATACAGTAAATATTATAATGTTGAGGAATTCTGTGTTGCCAAATTTTACGAATGCTCTTTTTCAGCTATGCACTTAAATATTACTTCACTGTGTGCAAATAATGATGTACTTAATGTCATGCTGTTTCTTGTGGGTTTTGAGTTTTGCATCATTGGTATTACTGAAAACAGGCTTATTGCAGGCATCTCTCACTGTACTATTATTGACCGAGATAATTGGGTTATTGAGCCAAAATTTCTTGCGGTAGTTCTCTCATATATATAATTTAAACTCTCTACTACAAGCCCCATAAAGATCAAATAATATATCACAGCAAACAACTTGAATCAGTTTTAATTGAAATCATCTGTCCAATGTATTTATCTACACCCTTGTATTTCAATTTGTGAGTTTAATGAATACTTTCTTTTTCCTCTTCTACAAAAGCCTTCTTTAAAAGCAATTCTCGTTATCTAATCGGAGATTTTAAAATAAATTAACTTCATGGTGATTATGATGATAATTATTTGATTTCTCTAAGATCTTCTGTAACAGCTTTTTTCATTTTATCACTCTCCCAACGTGTATAACAAGCAAGTCTAGCACTCTAAACGATAAGATTTTAGTAGCTCTACAATAATATCTTACTTCTTCTCCATCGAGTCACCTTCCTCAATTTTTACTATTCCGTGGGAGGAACCTACTAGCCATCATAAATAAAAATCATAAATTATGTAACATATTGTTAGTAGCCTTGGAGTTCTCAATTTCAAACTGGAACGAATGTGTTGACACTGACAGTTGCGATATCAATTTTCTTTTGATAGCTTTTTTAGCAAGTTTGATTCTCTCCTTGATATATTTATTCCACTAAAGAAATCAGCAACAAGAACTGCAAACGTCAACTCAAACTGTGGATCACTAAGAGTATTCGTGTTTCAATCAAGATTATAAACAAAATGCAAAGCAAGTTTTCTCGTTATACTAACCCTGTCACTAAAGTATAATTTCCCTCTTGTCACAGATTGTACAGATAATACTAGTTAAGCTAATCTGACAAAGCAAAAAGAACCATTTTTATTCACAATGATAAAAACTTAAGAGAAACGTGGAAGGGAATAAGAAATCTAACTAATAATCGTCACAATGTTAGGTTTGTATCCACTTATGTCTCTGGACCCGGCCCAGCAACTATCATTACCAGCCCTAAATGTGTAATAGAGGAGTTTAATAATTTTTTAAGTCAGTGGCTGGCCACATCATAAAAACAGTTCATTCCTCTTATGACAACTTTAGAAATTATTTTAAAAACCCTGATACCTACTAAACATTTCTTAACCCATCTACCAACCATGAATCCAAATCCATGATAAAACAAAGCAACTCTCCGGTTTCAACAGCACTCTAGCTACTGTCTTTGTTTTGCTTAAAGAGAGTAAATCTCCATCTTTTCTAATCTTTTCAATCTGTCTATGCCTACTGCTACTTTCCATTACTCTTTTAAAATCGGTCCGATTGTTCCAATTATCAAAAAAAGTACTAGACTAAAATATAATATCTATAGACCCGTCTCATTACTTTCCAACATTAGGCAGCTTCTTGAAAACTAACGTTCCACGTAAATATTACTTTGACTGTTCTGATATTCAGTTTGGATTTCGTGCTAAATACTCTACCTCTCATGCACTTGTTAGTGTTACTGAAGAAATCTATGAAAGTCTTAATGCTAGTAAATTTGCTTATGGTATATTTATTGATCTCCGAAATGCATTTCACACTGTTTACCATGTAATTCTAAGTGAAAAACTTAATTTTTATGGTATCCTTGGTACAGCAAATAACTCGTTCTATTCTTATCTTTTTCACCATAAAAACAATGTCTCAATTTATGCTTTTAAATCCCCTTTAAAATTTATTAATCGTGGTATCCCACAAAGGTGTGCTCTTGGACCCTTTCTTTTTCTAATTTACATAAATATCTTACATATGTTTTTTTTTTTTTAGTGGAATATTAGACTTTCTTTCTCCATGTTTTCTTTCCAATTGACAAAGTTTAATTTCGGGGAATTCCGATAGCAGTAATCTTCATACGCTTCTTTTACCAGTATATGGCACTTGCTATAACGTTCAAATACCCAATTTAATCGAGCATTTACTGAGAGACTTTAAAGCGGTATTTTGAATGTGCAATTTACCGAATATTATAAAAAGGCTATGTTCTTCAAACTCTCTTTTCCAGACCCACTGTAATCGTTTTATTAAAACATATTTGGGTTGACTGAATGCAATTACTGATATTTACTGTGGGTTGAGGTATTATACGGTTTTCAAAGTGACGTTTAATCAAGTGTTTAATTATCGCAGAGAAACGTGCTTCTTCTATGAATGAAGATGTTAACACATTTTAACTATCGTCTTTTCCACGCGTTTCAACTTTAAATTATCGTACCTAAACGAGGAATAATTAATGTTGTGTGTTAGTTTATAAGCTTAAAATTATAGTTTGTACATTTTTAGTATTTTTTAGTTTTCAGAAAGATCCGTAGAGCATTTGAATTAGGGATACCAGGATATTTTTCTTTATTTCTCTGACTCCTAATAAAATAATCCGTTAGGACTCTGATTTGAACTAGTCCATGGAAAAAAACCTGTTAATAAAGTTATTGACATTACAAAGCTTGATAAAGTTAATATAAAAAACATGGCTTGTACCATAAACCTTGTAATGAGAACAGTGTTAGCGATGCTATTTCTTTCATCAAGAGATGTTTATTGGATTAAGGAGGGTAATTCATAGCCACTTCCAAGGTTTTTTCGCTTTGTTTCTGCGAAAAGTGTTAAATCTCAGTTGTAGTTCTTCACAAATTATTCAGATATTCCAATCAGTGTAACTCATAATTTCTAAAACATAACACTATTAAACTTCGCTTATACGAAACAATCTCTACAAAAGATTTGAAATCATATAAAAAAGATACTGATCTCTCTGGTGTTTTAAAAGATTTAAAGATTAATTTGCTCCTTTTGAGTACAAAAAACGAATGATAATATCAATGATAATAATAAATTAAAAATTTGTTATAAATTAATAAATGTGAATAACTTTTCTCCATCCAGTTGAGGTTAAAAAAATGTTTTATTTGCCTCATTAAATAATTAATACATAAATCCCACCATTATGGTTTTTTTGCTAGGGCGGATATCTAAAAACAATTTGAAAATATTCAACGAACAACTATGCAAAGTCTCATAGATTTTCTACAAACTTTTTGGGCATCTGTTTGAATACTGATTTATTCAAAATAACAATTATTTTTTTAATGTAATGTTAAAATAAATCCTTTATGTGACTCCTAATTTTCGTTATTATTCTATTATATTTTTAGAATTTCATTGAGAATTTCCCCCTTTTACATGTCTCTCAATAATTTGAAAAACTAAATGCTTTTAATTTTCCAAAGCTTTATTTAGCCAAAGTGTAATTTTATAGGCTTTACAAATTTCTAACATTAATTAGAAGTTTTTTATGTCCACTGTAACAATTTTTCATTTATTCCATTTTCTTCACCTCTCACATTTGTTGTTCAATCTACCTCACATGCCAAACTAATTGTTCTTTCTATTTTACATTCAAGTTAGTTGTGCTACTACTTTTAATTAGGTGGTTTTTTTATTTTTTGGTATTAGATGCCACTAATTGGCATAAAGTTTATGTTGATTGCTGGGACATTTTTTGAAGGTTCAACTGAAATTCTATTTGGGTAAGTTAAAAGTTTTTATATGTAGTGGTCACAAAACTGTGAAAGTTAACATAGGCTTATCTTTATTTGCAACAAGACACTCCCTAAAATTTTAATTCACGTTATAAAATTAGAACTCTGAAAGCTAAGAATGCTCTCAATAATGTCCTTTGTTATCTTTTCTTTAAAAAAGCACTACAGCCATTCTATGTTTTGTACAAAATTATCAAAAAGTTGTTTTCAATATTGGCCAAATACAGACTATAACGATCCCTAATATGTTTTTTTAACAGGTTTTTGCAAGATATGCATGACCAAAACACATTTATAGCATTTAGTTTCATCATTCGTGCATTTACAGCTGTTGGTAATGCTGCGTCATCAACGGCTGCTATAGCAATCCTGTCTCATACGTTTCGTGAAAATGTTGCAACAGTCTTTGTAAGTAGCTATTATTTGAACACTAGCAAGGTTTAACGAAAACTTTTACCTGTGAAATAGCTATTGTATTTTAGTATGTAAAGTTTTGTTTAAGTCAAGATATCAAATTTTAAACCTAAATCCAAAAGTGTTTGGTTCTTAATTCTTGTTCAACTTTGATTCTTGTGAAAGTTCATATAACAGCAGGAATTGTTATTTCTAATGTTCAAGGAACCCTGTATATTTTGGTCTGGCATACTCTTGGAAACTTTTCACGTCTTCAATTTAAATAAATTATATTGAATGAATATTTTTGGATTCCTGGCGTAATAAACTTATACCTGTAAGTTCTGAAATATAATATCTAAAAAAAAACAGACCTCTCTGTTCTTCCGCTTATATTATCTTCAGAACCGTTCATTAGTTTTTTAGTAGTTTTTCATGAAATTACATGATCATTACGGAAACCAAATGGCTGTTTTTTTTTTTTTTTTATGATTTACTTTTTATGGTACTGAGTGGGAATTTATCCAAATCTGTGTATGATTGGCTTACCATTACATTTTTCCAAAATTTATTTGAAAATTAGTAAGAAAAAGCTTAATAGGTTTCTTTTAACCCATATGGCCACGTGTGAAAATTTCTTTTTTCTCGGTTTTCGGTCTGGTCATTTTTTGATGGAAAAATGGTGAATTTTCTGATTATTTATTTATTGAATTAAACAAAAAGAAAGATACGCTTTTAAAGTTTTTTTTATAACTGTTCGTTATTTGTTTTTTGAATTTTACACGAAATTAAATGAGTCCAGTAGGGAGCGAGGGTGGATCTTTTATCCCATTTTGCAACCTGACTTAAATTTTCTGTAAAAAGTCTTTTTAAGCCTAAAAACACCATTTTTCAAGTTTGCTCGAAAGAGATAATTGCTTTATTTTATTGTTTTTTTTTTTAATTCTTGTGTCCTTTAAAGATCGAAAAAGTCTTCATCAAATTTTTATTCAAAGGCGAAGAAATTTTCGTAATACAAAATTCTTTTAAATATTTTTGTTTGGTTTTTGATATTTATGATAACAGGCTTTAGAATCATTGTTTGATTAGTCTTTCTGTTATTTCCAAGAGTTAGTAAGTCACTATACCTTTTTATAGTATATAATAAGTCTTTAAGGTAGATTCCAGAAGTCTACAATGTCAACAACTGTTGGTTCAATTTAGGAAAATTTTTGAATAACCAAAATTTTGATGGCCATGTAAAATCATTTATATGAATATCTATTATTAAAATGCAGGTAACTGATAGATAGGCTGTATTTCAGCTTCAGCAATGTTTTTTCATCACTTTATCTTGTGTTATAGTTATTGAATATTGATGTTTATATTTTGCCTTGTTTTTTTCACAAATATTTTATGAGAAATTATTTTAGAATTATTCGTTTGTTTTATCTAAAAATTATTTGCGTTTATAGAGAAAAACATAGTAACTTTGAAATTAAGTTTCTTCCTATATTTGATACTGTTTATGTTGATTGTCGATTTTATATTTATACTTACGGTTTCTATTTTAGGGTATGCTGGAACTGTTTTCTGGTCTTGGTTTTATGGCTGGTCCTTCTTTAGGTGGAGTTCTGTATAAGGTTTGTGTATTTATTACTTTATAAGACATTAGTTATATTAGATTTTAGTAAAAAAAAGGAGGGTCTACTAAACTTTTTTAAACAAAATAAGTCACGTTATTGGCTCAGTATAAGTCATCTAACACTGCATGTTGTCAAATTATTAAATTAAATCCCTGTTTGGTCTTTACTTTCATACTTTAACTAGTAGTTGTCTTTTATAAATGAAAAATAATTTTTAGATTTGTACAAAGTACGAATATAAGATGATGATTTTAACAAACAGATGAAAAATTTGCTCTTTTTTTGAAAAAAAAGTTTATAAGAAAATTTTCACGAATATGAAATTTTTCCTATCCAAAACAACCAAAAACAAATAAACAGAAAAACTTGAGTCATCAAAAAGGTAAATATTCACGTTCCAATTTCAAACTTTGTTGATATATCCGCAGAATAAAATTTAAAATACTTAAGTGATAGAATGTAAAAGATCGCTTACAGCAGTGCATCAATTTTAAGTTACTGTTTAGTTTTATGCTCTCTTTCTATTTATCTCCGACATGTTTAAGCCAATTGTTGACTAAAATATTCGTGGAGACTATAAAATTATGTTCAAAATTGGCTTTTCAGGAAAGACGATGGAGCTCATACAACCAATCACTCTTTCTAGGTAACCGTTCCTTAGGTTTTAAACTTATTTGTATAGCCATTAATTCACAACTGTTTAGATTCTTGAAATAAATTTGCAGAAAAGAGTACGTCCAAATATTAGAACAGGCCTTTCTGGGAAAAAAATAATGGCATTTTAAAAAAACAGCTTTGTGAATTGATGAGGTACTACAGATCTAAAGCTAGTTTTTTTAAAATTGATTCCTTAAACGAGCTTCCGCAGGCTATTTCGAAAGCCTGTGTTAGAATAGTTTTGTGCGGGGTGTTTGAAAAGCCCACTTCAGTCAAATTTTGCTATGGTTTTTACGACCCTACCAATTTTCAAGTGGTTTAATAACTTCAACCATATGTGATGGTCCCAAGTCTGTGTAAAGCAAAATATTTATAACTATATTTAGCATTTCTTTTCTATGCAAAAATTCTACTGATTGATTTTTGTTTTTTAGAAACAAAAGTATGATTTATATAGATAACAGTGGATAATATAACTCACGTCACAAAATTTGTTAACCCAAATTTGTGAAATAACAACTGCCTAATAATATAAAGTTTATTCAGTTGAGTTTATATATTTTATATATTTTTGTATATAGCGTATAATAACATATAGTAGTATATAACAATAACATATTTTGTATACAATTGAGTTTATAAAATATTTTTCGTATTTAGTTCAATACCTTCTTGTGAAAACATAAACATAAAATACATGTTTCAATTGAGTCAGGTGATAAGATTTGCTTCAAATGAGTGATCAGAATTTAGCACAAAAACAGACATCTCATCTAATATTTTGATGTTTTATAGAATAAAACATTTAAAATACTTAATAAAAAAAACTTTGACAAGAAAGTTTTTGAATGTGTCTAATCGTCTAAAATATCTTTGATAAATGCAGGTAAAGTTTAACATAATACAACTACATCCCTTGTTTAAATCGCAATAGAAAATGAAGCAAAAAAAAAAGCTTTGAGTAAATGGAAGACCATTTCTGATAAACACCTGTTTACATATATACAGCATACCATAGCATTTGAGATTGAGTTTGTCACTCACGCTACCAATATTGTTAATTTAAATACAAAAATGTGTGGGAATAAGTTTGTCTTCAGGAAGTTATTGATATCATCATAAATACAGCAAAAAAAACTTTACTCTAAATCCTAATATAGTTTATTCCAGTTTCTTTGACGTTCTTTTTTGCTAAGACAAAATTTTTTTCCCCAAATATTATAGATAACTAACTTAGCACGATTTTAGAAGAATTCATTCAAAAAAGGAGTAAAATACTCAAGCGTTTCCTTCACTTATTCTAATTAATTTGAGCTAACCAAGCCTGTAATTTTTCTTTTATAACTCGGTATTCTAGTTATGTCAATGATTATGGATGATGTGTTAAAATATTTTTGACGTCTATTTTCATTTATAATTGTCATCTAAAAGAAGTAAAAGCTGGGGCAGGAAAAAAAAAACAATTTATCACGTATCGTTAAATTTTAATGTGTGTTTACACTATTTTAACGTAATTTTACAAACTAAATTAAATGTTGTGTTTTAATAGATTAGAAATGAAACAAGATGCTGGATATTTCAAACCTAGTTGAAACTTTAATAAGCGCGTTAGACGCGCGAGCGTGATCAAGCAAAAATCGCAATTTTTTTATATTATAGAAATTTAATGTTTTTAGTGAAATTGTAGGAATATAATTGAAAATTTTTGACTATAGTCAGCCAAACTTGTTCTAAAGATTTCATTTTTTGATTTTCCTTGAGAATTATATTCCAATTTCGTCGAAACTCAGAAAAAAATTTAGAAAATGTTATTTTTGAATACTTAAGACAATGAGAAAATATAAGATTGAGAATGGTTAATGTTGGTGTTGGGATTGTGATATCGAGCAAGTAAAGAGGTTAAAATGTTAGAGTACAAATCTGTTGATGAAAAATTTTTAAGGAGTAGAGCAACAATTTATTATTATTAATTTTTCTGGATTGATAATAGTGTTCTATAGAGAGGAGGATGTATATTAATAATAGAGAATTAGAAAAAATGTAATTGATGATGTGCTTGTCAATATTTGCAAGATCGTTTTTAGTGTTTTTGGTAGGTAAAGAAATTGTCACTTATTTATCTCAATGCGGATTCAGTGGGAAGGATAAAGCTAAGTTTTACGTAAATTGATAGTAGTCATGCCTAAGTTTTAAGACAATTAACTTTTCATGTTACGAAATAAAAAAGACTTTGAACAAAGTGCAATCTAAGGTAGTTTAGCTGGAAGTGAAGGATTTTGAAGAGCTCGGAAGACTAGATATTGTATTCGATATAGTTTGGATGGTGCAGTACATTGTACCCCACCCCTGGATATCAGTTTAGGGTTAATGACTCACTCAGTTAGGAAATTTATCTGAATTATGGTAAGATTGAAGTTAAAATCAGGAGGTTAAATGATGGGAGAAGGTAATTATTTATGAAAGTGTAGCTTTGGTAGTTCTAAGAGTTCAAAGGATAACCAAGAAGTGAATGGTAAAGGTAATAAAGACAGATTTTTTTCAATTAAATTTTGATTTAGACCTAACACAGGCTATATCATGTTGGAAGACAGCTGTTAAAGTTGTCTCATCCAACTCGTTTTATCGTGCAAAACTGCCACTATACATACCAAGACTGATTATATATGCCTGTGCCTATTTGTGAAACTAATTGGGTCTTAAAATCAAAATGTTGCATTATATAAATTAATTAACTTACTTTTAGAATTTTTTTGAGAAATTGATGCAGATTTTGCCAAAATTGCCAATGGGTACGTTACAGTTTTTCTCTAAATTCATTCCTTAGTTTGTTTTTGATTTTTGGCATGATGTTACATGCCAAAGAGTTGTTGAAAATGAGGAAGATTTTTTCGAAAACATTTTTATTTTCCCGAAAGCGGGCAATGCTGTTTATGTCAGCCATTTTGAAATTCTGTATGGGTAGTGCGGGTGTCAGGCATATTGGCAGTTTTTTGGCGGTGACATACCTACCCAACAGAGTCTAAAAAACAGCATTTATTGACTTTTTAAAGTTACTTTCCAGATACTTTAAATGTTCGGAAAATTGTATTTTTAATATTAAATATTCTATATTTTAGAATTTTGGCTCTGAAACATGTTTTTTAGTCTTAGAACTTTTTACAAATCATGTTTAATTTCTGTCTGATGTTAGATAACTTATTTTCGCATTATACCTTTTCTTTAATTTTATTTTATTTTATTTGTTTTACACCTTGATGTCAAACATGGAAAATTGGTTAAAAAAATACTTTAGAAGATTTTCTCGATACATTGTTTTGACTCTATAGTTCTAATTTTTAAGTATATTTTTATTGGTAGTTTTTAAGTAAACCAGAAAGTTTATAAAAAGTGGAATTATTAAATTGCCTCAAAGATAATTTATTTATTAACTGAAACATATTTCAAAAAAATACTGCTTGTTTTAGGTATACATTCCATTAAATTAGTTTTTCATTTTTTAAGGTACTTGCATGCTTAAGAAATTTTTGAAATTATCATCATCTCATTAAAAATTTTAGCAACTATTAAACGTTATTTAAGGCAACAAAAAAAAAAAAATAATAAAAAAAACCTTAAATTTGAGTATAAATTTTTTACTTTTATTAAACCGACTTTGAAGAAACAATCAAATTTCTTACCATTGCTTTTTAAAAATTGGTGTAACAATTTCAGTTTAATAATCTAATAACTTTAGATGAATTTTACTGATCCATATTTATTTAAAAAAATATTCTTATTATTTATATGTTATCTTAATTTAAGAAATTTCCTCCACCATAATGATGTTTATAAAAATAGTTTTTGCTAATTGACCGAATTGGATTGACATTTGCTGTTATTTTATGTGTAGTACGGAGGATTTCGTTTACCATTTTTCGTGATTGGATCATTGGTTCTTGTTGTACTGTTTGTCTGCTCTTGGATTCTTCCTCCAGAAAATGGTTAGTCTTCTATACTTTATTATCTTCAATTGAAAATGTTTTTTCTAATAAAATAGCGTTAATATATTTCACGTTGAAATTTAGAGCTAATATTAGAGAAATAAAGAACCCAAAATCTCATTTACTCAAAAATCGTGGTTTTAAAAATGTAAAATCATAAGCAAGCAAATATGTCTCAGCATTTATAGTCTAGGTGTTGAGAACCTACTATAAAGATCAACTGAGAAAAAAAATTCACAAAATACATAAAAGTGCTTTAAAATAGAAGAGAAAAACTTTTATTATTTTGATTTTTAAAAAAAAACTGTTATTTCTTAGAAGTTTAACTTGATCTCCCTAATCTCTCTTATCTTGGTAAATAAGATAAAAGGTTAATAACGTTTTTATTTTTTTTTTAATAATAAGCTTTTGTTATTAGCAAAACCACAGTTGCTATCATGAATAGCACATTAAATTGCTATTAATGTTAACGTCCCAGTTAACAAACATTTTAAATAACTTTTAATGAATCAAATGTTAAAAACCGCTGTGAGATTTTTTTTTCAAAACTTTTTTAGTCAATGATTTAGTGTTCTAAAAATTAATTAGTACTAAGTTAGTATAATTTAAAATAGTTAGAAAAAATTAAATGATTATGTTGAAATATTTGCGATTTTGACAGGACAAATGGTCCATGAATAAATATTGATTTAAGCTTATATAAATTAAAAGAATCTGTTGTAAGTTCAATTTCATTCGGTTAGTTCTCTAAACGCCTGAAATGTTTTTCTTGGAATTTGGAATTTTTTAAAATAAAAACACTCAGGAGTGTGAATAAACAAAAGGATAAGGATTTTAAGGGTAGTTAGATAACATATGTACACCATAAGAAAAAATAATAATGGAAGCATAATCAGCAAAATACTGATCCATTAGTAATCTAATAGGTGCAGTTGTTAAAAGTATATTGTCATGTCTCAAGATTTAATTTAAAATACAGAAAAATATAAATTAACTAGATCGTATGTTATACCAAGGCAGTCCTCTCAAAGAATCCAGCATGATCACTTTCATGCCAGCAGGCGCAACTGCAAATACATTTTCAAGGGGACGAAAAAAAGTTTTTAAAATTGGAGGTGTTAAAGATAGACGTTATAATCGTTTATACGCTTTTATGTCTTCAGGATGCATATTTTTTTCGTTTACTGCACTGTAGGGATAGGATAAAGGAACGTTTTATTTTACGTAGGAAATAATGATATATTGCTGAAAAACAGATCAGATTTTTTCTTCAGTAAAACGCTAGAATTGTAATCATATAACTTGTACAAAAGATCACCTCACTTAACTATTAGTATAAAAAAGAAAGGGATAACTAATTTGATATAGTCACATTTAAGGTTATTAAATAATTATATTATCACCATAAAGGCTTTTCTTTGAACAATAGAGTAAAAAGGCAGGATTGAATAGTTTGAGAACTAGTAATAACAACAGGGCTAGAATAGTAGTTTTCAAAGACTAACGAGGGGGTGCCAATTTTTTCATAAACATAAAGCCTCTTTAAAAGTTCTAAGATGTCAACGAAGTGATATGATCACAATTTACTGACTTTTATCCAAAATCGTGTCAAAGCTTGAGAGACTAAAGTTTTTTCCAGTTTGTCTTTCAGGTTCTTGCAAGTTTACTCTGTGCTGGTATTTCAGAATATAGCTGTAAATTTTAATCATTTCATGATTTCACTGCACATCAAATAATAATATAACAGACATAATATTGACAGGTTTAATCACTTATTGAGATTATTTAAAACAAACAAAATAAATTGTTTGCAGGTATATATGAAGGAATATATTTATTTAGGTGAAAAAAAAAAAAGTTTTTTTACAAACTCACTAAATTTGAAACTTGCAGGGAGTAAGATATCAAATTTAATTTCTCTGAGTACCGCGCCAACATGGTAGTAAACAGTATATATTGAATACTATATTCTCAACTGTTCATACTGGGATTAGGTTTAACATGTTGTTGAGAGACCTGTCATTATGATTTATTCTTATATAAAATAATCCGATCTTTTTTTCAAAACGATGTGTATTGTCTGAAACCATTTTGCTGATCTAAAGGAATCTTTTCTGCAATTTTTTTTCTAGTATTTTAATTCATGGAAAAAAGAAATCCAAGAGTTTTCCAAGTGTTCCTGGTGATGTTATTTAATAAATTATCATAAAAAATATTATTAATTTGGTGGCTTTTAGTAAAGATCATAATATTGTCAAAAGTCATATAGTGGTTTGATAATCATTAGAGATGATTAGCGAACCTCTGAGTAGCGTGCTATAGTGAAATTTAATGAAACGAGTAAATAATTTCGCCAAATGGTTACATTTCAATACTACATTCTATGAATGCTTCAAAGTAGCATATCACTTTTATAAATACTTATTCAAATCCGGCAAATAGAAGTAAAGAAAAAGTTTTGAAATTCATACCAGAAAAAGACCATCAAGGCTAACGACTATCCCCTAGTCGAGTGGAAGGTCTGCACCAGACACCAAGCTAGGAATAAAATATTTTCGCTATCTTTTATTGTTTTAACCACTATTTCTTTAATCCAACTTAATATTTGTTCTATGCTATTATTCTAAGTATTGGCAATTATTCCAGAATTTGTCTCAAACTTTATTTCAAACATCTTAAAAACTCTGAGAGTTTGCACTAATAGTCTTTTTTTTGTGTCTGATGGCAAATTTCCATGTGGTAAAAGTTCCAATCTCTGATAATTTTTCAAATATAATATTTTTAAATCGGCATTTAACTCTGACTTTTACTTTTGTGTTTTAATCAAAAAATTATTCAAATTATTATTTTTTTTTTTTCTATTTTGAGATATAGCATTTGTACATTTAGCACGGTTGATTTTATTTTAAACAAATATGTTCTCAGTGACCGATTGTTGATTTTTTACTTTAAGTTTACTTTTTTTTGCATACATAACATTCATTCACGAGAAATATAAAATAAACAATACAACTACAAGAGATGCGAAGCAGCTCCCTCGCAAGTCACAGGCGCGATCTCGCCAAAGGAGTTGCTTGGTGTTAAATGTAAATATACATATATATATATGTATATATATATATTCATATATATATATGTATATAT
>JAUZNK010051919.1:0-15829 GCA_035046665.1 Euphysa ruthae
TCAAAAATGTTATTTGTGTGTATCGCCAATATCATGTGAAAGTAACAGTGAATACGAACCTTACAACCTTGTTGGTTTTCAGTAGGTTCTTCAAGTGTAGAACCGGCTAGCTCAAGCAAAGAATCATTTACTCCTGAACAATTGGCGGTGAATTCTAACATTTCGTCGAAAAGAGTGAAGCAGTCTGGAGAAAGAAAATATTCCTCACAATGTCAAACACACAGATGAATTATTCAAAATAATACAAACCAAATATTTTCTTGTTCTTCGTTTACAAAATGAAGTTTAAGATGATAATATAAGATGGTAATATAAATTCAAATCTGGATTTTTGACTGGAAATATATTGTAAATTTTGTAAAAGACTAAAATAAATCCTGGATTATGTTTTTCTTTTAACCAAATATTTTTGATTAGAAAAATAAAATGCCGTTTAAATTCACTGTCAAGTAAATAGTTTTTTATCGGACGAAGAAAATATCTGCTCTTTTACGATAAAATGTTTAGATTGCTGAATCAAACGCAATCGAACTGAGCCAAACCTATTATTTCGAATGATCGATTTAATAAAAAATGAATTCAAATCCAAAACATCTGCATGTATTGAAAAATATTAAAACTCGATTTAATAAAATGTTTGATCTAGATTGATCGAGCACCAATCGAACTACAAAGGGAGAAAGGGAAAAGGTGGGTAAATATTCATTTGAATTGACTGTATTTTTAATCTATTGCTGGAGTCAACTCTGATAAATTTTTTTTTCATTTACTTCCTAGCATTTTTAATTTTTAACCAAAAAAAAAACTGGATATGAGAAAGTTTAAAGCCTTAAAGCCCATAACAGGAACGTTGAAAACAGATTTCGTCTCTCCAAATAACACTTCTTCGGCTGTATTGGTCAGTTTAGGAACACGAAACAATGTACTATATTTTCGAAACTCGCCGATGCTTGTGCCTGATGCACATGATACTAAAATAAACTCATAGCTTTATCAATGATCTCAGCTTCCTTCTAGAGCTCCTTAAAAATCTTATCTCTGTCAAAAACTCTCTGTTCCCGAATGTTACTTTGATTGTAAATTCTATGTAATAACTACACCCTTAGTATTTTTCACCAATTCCTTTTAAATTGTTACTAATTTTCATAGATAAAAACCATAATATTCTTCTTCCAAGTCTGTTAGTAATAGCACACCTGAAAGAAACCATAATAAACCTACATCGAAAAATTAAACTTCAAAAGTTAAACGTAATTATTTCGCCCACTGGAAATCCTTTCTCCGTCAAATCTCACTCTAAACGGTGGAAAAACTCTTTTTATCTATCATAAAAATAAAAATAAACCCTAGGAAGAAGGAAATCAACGATACAATTAACTTTTCTAATTATAAATCTGCCATCAAATGGACATAACTATTTTATATTACTTATAACGCGAATATTCTACAGCCACACGACAGTAAACGAATATAGTACAGACACACGTTAGTAAACGAATAATTACAGAAAAAAGAGGAAGGGGATTTTCAGCATTAAAATATCCGACCCCAAAAAAGTTTACGTCACATGTGAGTAAAATATATAATGAAACAATACCCCAAATCTAGCGTTGTATTCAAATATCTGTGGCACAATATATAACTAAAATATCGACGATCACGACATATATAGTATTCCTCGAAGAATTTTATGAAAGTTACATCTTAAATATTATAAGAAAATCAAAATAAATATTCAGTATATTTTGTTTTAATAAAATCCTTTTGGCTCTATACAATTCTCTATAATTAATCGAATTTCTTTATGCTACAATACCCTTTTCTGCTGATGCTTGCAACATACTGTTCTTACTTTTCAAATTTCCTCTTATTTCAGAATTTTTCCTCAATAACAAGAACAAATACAAAAGCGACAGACTACCATTTTCTCGTCACAAAATATTTTTTCAGCATTTCGTAACAACACCTGTGAGATTTTTTTTTCGCTTTTTTGAAACAAATTTTTTAAATGGTACAATTTCAGCAGGTTTGTCAATAGTTTTTTCAGATGTGATCCTTTTCTTTGTTTTAAAGGTTCAACTCACGGTTTGATTTTTTTTGTGCTACTTTTTTGTCTGATGTGGGGCTTTAAAAACGGCCCTATCTTTCTTGAGATTACTTCGCATTTTTTTTCATATTAATTGGAAAATCTTTAGAGTGATTATGAATGAATGATAAATGAATGATAAACTGGTGCGTTGGGTAACTAAACGCAATTCAAGCGATATGTTTAATTTACAAAAATCCTTTAGTAGACAGTATGAGTCGTGGCCCTGAATTGGGTTCGAGACTCGAGTAGGCGATAACTGATAACATCTAAATTACATTTAAATATTATTGTTTGGCATAATGCGTTTTAATTTCAAAGCAACTGGCCACATAATCAATTCTTTAAAGTATACTACTTAACCTTTTTTTTAGCGGCTGCAGCTGTGATATAGATACTCTAAAGTTGTCAAAGCAAATTCATTTGATGATACTATTTCATCGCAGAATATTTGTGCGTGTTATAAAGTTTATTTTTGAACTCTTTATCCATGAATCTAAACCGTAAATATTTACAAAAACCTGTATTTAAATTTAAACGTCACAAATACGTTTTATTATAAATAAATTAATCATAAATACTATACATGTGCGAGTAAATTTATCCACTTCTCTCAAATCTTGATTATAAAATCATTATTGAAAATGTTTTCATTCTTAAATTCACAATTTGCTTTAACAAACCCCGAGAAAGTTCCAAAATTTCTTCCCATTTCACTATTAAGCCTTTTTTCGTGATTTCACCTTTGTATGCTCTTTCAAGTTCATTTATGGTCAAAATACGATTCCACATATAAAACTGTGAAATATAGAGAGGGTAATCTTGCGTGTCAGCTTCTTTAAACAAAGCTCCATTTTTGCTAATTCCTTTTCCAAAAATGAGTTGACCCGGCATGAGACTTTCACAAATATTGCTGTGTTTTATCATGATTCCATTTACAAAAACTGAGGTATTACATTTCTGCTTGTTTTGCATGACGCACATATGAATTTGCGAAAAAATGTTTCCGGAAAGCCATTGTGACTTTAAAATTGAATCGCCTTTGCTTAAACGCCAAGTCACTAAACTACTTTTCTTTATTAGCTTTAAAACTGCGAAATATTTCCTATCCCTCGACAGTATACTAAATATACGGGTTTGAAGTGTGTTATTTGAAATCAAGCAAGTTGTAAAATCGTTGTTGTTTTCTGTTAAATTTTTTAACAGTGATGCTGAGCCGATTTTCATATAAAGTTGAGTTGTGTTAGCTTTTATGTAATCTGGCGCATCACAATATCCAGGTATTGAAACATCTTTACAAACTTTCATACCACTAGGCTGCATGAAAACCCAACCTACAAAGTTATACCATATTTTACAAAACAGTTTATTATACTGCACAGGAAAACACAAAAATGTTTTTTATCTGTGCTTGCATAAAATCTTCCAGGCTGACTAAATAGATGTTAGGAGATATTTTCCATTTATTTTACATCAAAGTTCGTATGGAAAGACCGTTAGTTTTGATATTAAATGAAAACTAGAATAATTGGCCCTTTGAAGTGAAGATGATATTTTATGAGAACGCTTTTGATGTTAGATTTAATTTTATTGATGCTTCCTCGGTTTGTAAATTTTTTCGAAGAATAGGAGACTTGGTGTAAATATTGTTTTGAATTTAATAGCTCAGGTTTCTGGAATGGTCCAATGTTCATTAAAATATTTTCATAGATATTCCATGCTTATTTTTTTAATTTTCGTTCTCTTCCTTCTAATTTGTATATGAACAAGAAAAATGGATGAATATAAACACAAATGACAGTTATGACGTAATGAATAATTCTTCACATGGCCTGCTTAAACACGCGGCTTACTGTTTTGCTCAAATAAAACAAAAATAGAAGGCGGCTACACAAACGTTACATTTTTAGAGAACCTAGTAATCTTGGAAATTTTTATGTATCTTTAACATCTAGGCATGAAATTTAATCAAATAAGGAAAACACAAATTTTTATTTGTGGGATAAAAAATCAATTATGTACTCTTCCATATTATAATAACTTTTCAAAAAGCATTCGACCAAACACGTAATATGAGCGCTGAATATATAAAAAATATATACTTTTAAACAAGATTTAAGTGCTATAAAAATGTATTTTCATGCAAACTTGCACATTGATATGCAGTAGCTTAAATCTGTTGATAAAATTCCTCCCTGAAAATTTTTTCAAAGTTAAATAAAAAGTGTCCAAAAAGTGTTATTGTGCGAACTTTTTATGTGTTATAAACTTCATTGTTACAGCCGCCATTTTGAGGACTGGACGCAGAGCGTTCCATCTTTTAAATACTCGAGAAACCTCTCTGGAAATATAAAACTATGTATTTTTTTATATACGGTGGCTCTTCATACAATTTTAAAATAGGTACACCTTAACACCACAATTTCAAAATTACTCAAAGATGTATTAAAATTTTTTATGCGGAAAATTTATTAGGAACAAAACTAGAAGAAATAAAATAGCCCCTAAGTTTATTGTAAACTTAAGCCAGGAAAATGCCAATTGCTTCAATTCCAGGTGCCTGGATCACGGGTTATAATCATAACGACCCCCAATCATAGATTTACCCCAGGCCTTGGTATTTATTTACCGATCTAACTGACATGTTGGAGAACTGGGTTTGTACTTCTGATGTGAATTAATTTTTAAAATTACAAATCTTTTGATTAGGTAGTGTAATAATAAATAACTTGATGTTACAAAAAACTTTTTTACAGAATGGAAAGTAGAGGTAAAAACCCATGCATTAATCAATTCAGGCAAATAGCGTAAGGCTATCCTAGAGGTCAATAAACCTGCAAAACCTAATGTCTAGGTATCATTCTATGTAAAATTAACTCTTAGCATCACTTGTGCTGCAGGCAAGTTTTTTTTAATTGAGTTTTCTATGAGACAAGTACCTGACAGCAGTTTCTGTTGAAAATTGTAACTCCTCTTGCATAGTTTGCTTTGTTTTTGGCGAAATTTGAGACTTTACGCTAAAGCAGCGTGGTTGCTTATGGAAATAAACGGTTAGTCTAGTCACAAGGGCTTATGCAGAAAAAATTTCGTGAATTTCTTTACCTACCAAAAGTTACTCTCAAAAAATATTTCAGCGAATTTCGTGACCTACCGAAATTTACTCTCCCAAAAGTTTCGGCGAATAAAGTATCTAAAATATGTAATATCGACCAAAAATAAGGAGATATTCCACAAGTTAAAACTGTTTCTGGAACATTTTATCTCCCCTGTGTTGTATTGTTTTTAGTGTTAGCTTGCCAACTAGATAAGAAATTTTCTCTGTTCTGTACATTATAATGTTTCCGTATTGTGAGTCTACCATAAGTTTTAACTGGTTAATAGCTTACTGTTATGTTTGATTTATTTTAAAGACTTTAAATATCAATAGTCTTTACATAGAAGTACATAAATCTGCAAGTGAGGTTTTCGAAATTACGAGACAGACTATTTACAAAGTCTAGCAAAAAGTCTGTTGCCAGGCTAAAATTCATACAGTTTTTAGCTTTACAGAGTTTAGGAGCAAAAACGAAATGTAAAATTAATTTCAGACAAGCATAATCATTTTAGTTTAAACGAAAAATCGCCAAACCGACTTCCTTCCCTTCTCCATTAGGCCTGCGATACAACAACTTCTTACAATTCGCCAATTAGGAGGTTGATGTGCATTTTTTTACTGTTTTTTATAATAATCTCTTTTTTTTTCAAAGCAAACTCTAGTTTTTTTACAACCAAACCGTTAGAGCAGGCTAAATTCCCTCTGACTTTAAAAAACAAATCTAACGGTTCAAAAAATCAAGGTTGGTAAATATTGTAATTTCTCATAATCTGTTTCTGTTTAAGAATTAGCGTTCGCAAGTTTGAATATTATAGGTTTATTAAAAGTTTGTTAAAGCAGTCTGCCCGCAAACAGACAATGTTTTAGTGATTGTAACATAGTTTTAAATATGGTTTAGTGAATATATAATATGGTTTGAAGTATTTTTTAAAAGAATTTATGTAAAAAAATTAAAAAATTTTAAATAAAACAGGAGATTGATTAAAATTTCCTGCTTAGTTACCAGGGTAAAGGTAAAATAAAATTTACTACTTTGCTATCAGTGTGAAGGAAACATTAAATTGAGAAAAAAGCCATAGCCAATCATACTAACCTTGTTCTTTTTTTAATTTAGCACCACTTTGAGTGGTTTTGTGGTACAAGTAACATGATTCACTTTCTTTATAATACGCAATTGATTTACACTTAAGGTGTTGTAAACATCGCACCAAACACAAGGGTATTTCATCAACGGATGTTTCATAGATAGCTTTTAAATTTAGGACATGATCTGTATAAACCTCATCAAAAAACTCTTCAAATCCAAATATTCTCTGGAGAGATAAGGAAATTACCAATGCAGTTATTCGAAATTTGTCTTTCATTTTAAAGCATTTCTTTCATCTAAACATTCAGCTTCTGGTTTAATTTTGAATATTCTTTAAAACAAAAATTCTGCAGGATTTTAAACAACAACGTCAATAGTTTTAAATATTTATTAGTAGCTAAAAGTAGTAGAATTTGGAGTTTGAATGTTAGGTATTTGGGTATTCAAGTATTTTAATTATGTAATACCATTGAAGTTTGAAACTATCAACCTATGCCTATATTTGCGGCTGAAAAAACTACATATACGAATTTTCCTCTCAGACTAAAAAAAAGAAAATTTTTAAAGTGATTCCTGAAAATGACTTTAAGAACCTGGGGTTTGGGTTCATTTTTTTTTATTCATTAAAGATTGTAAAGAATCAGTAACATCATTTCAAAAATTTTTTCAAAAAATTATTCTGTAATTCTGCCAAATATTGATGTAATGAGAAAAGAAAATTTTCTTCAACAGAATTGACCAAGTAAGAAATTTTCAATGCTAGCATAGCGGGATTTGTAGCAGGAGATTTTTTAATGGTAATAATACAAAAAATTTAATATAGTAAGGAAGTTCATTTTTGCTGAATCCACAGAAATTTTGTTAAGGAATTCGTGACAAAAATCGTGCCCGTTTTTTCATAACTTTTCTAGCCTTCTTATTTTTTTATTATAAAAATTTGAACATCAGTAAAACAATTTAATCGAGACATTAGGTTCTTACTTACAAAGTAAAAATCATATAAAAAGTAGTTTTAATAATTTAGACAGGTAATATATCTTTCTTTACTGCTTTATCATATATTAATCACTAGTAGAGTTAGAAAATTTGTTGCTTGTTGAATTCTGTTGCAGTTTTCATTCGCATATAGAAATATACATATGATATTTTCTTTATTTAACACAAGAGGCTAATAGTATCATAAGTATTAGACAGATCAATCAAAATATCAAAGCCAAATCAAATCTCTATCAGTATATTATTAAATTATATTTTTAATTAATAAGCACTCAACTTAGCTAAAACTTCTTTAAACTATTTTGCTTTATCTCTTCGATCATCAAGACAATTTATCATTTTTGATGATCGAATCATTTAGAACGCTCGTAGAATATGTTTAGATGTACAAATGGATATTCATTAATTAAGGAGATAAAATGTATGTCATGAGTTTACTCCGTCAAAGCACCTATACTCTTCCCGATATCTGGTTACCCACGATATAAACATTCCTCGTCAGTGCGCAAAAGTCTACATCCGTATTACTACTTCACTAACAAACTAACAAACTGCGCCAAGGAATTACTATTTATGATATTGTTATAAGTTGTTTACAGCATCACTGTCTTCTTGTCTCTTCCTAACACAACCTTCTCTCATTTGTTTTCTGTCCCATGCACGAAGTGTAACTGCATCAAATTAACACTTCTTTTGAAATTTGGAAAAGCAGTGTTTGTTTTTAGGAAAAGCTTCAAAAATTAAACTGAATTACCTTTTTTCTAAGCAACAAATTACTTCACTCTCATTGTCAAGATTTGACTATGATTAGATTAGTACAGTTTATATTCATTTAGCTTATACCAAAAATTTGGATGATATTTATTGTCAAATGATCGCTATAAGGAGCCATTTTGTAAAATCATTGCATATTTTAAATCGTATTAGGAAAATTGCCCCCAAAAATTCACTGATAGGTGCTCTTAGAGAATTTTATCTTAAAAAGTGCCTTATGATAGCTCTTTTTTAAATAAGAAAATTCTTTGTCGCACAGTGGTGTTGATGTGGCAGCGACAAAAGTAAACATGCTTCATAAATTAGCAGAGGACTTATAAAATATCCAGAAAGACCCTTTGAGATCGGAGTCCACGCTGTTAGAATTCAATCATTGTAGAGGTATAACTTCATTTATGGAAAAGCTGACATTGTTATGTGACCTCAAAACGTTTTATAAACTTTCACTGTGATAGAAGCAAATAAGAGAACGCACTCATTGGATTCCATAAAGCAACACAGAAAAACGTTGCGCACAATACGTAGAAAGTAGTCTGATACTAACAAGGAGAAGGAAGTGACTCTTCATGAAGCTGGTGCATTCACCTGATCACTGATTCTTAACTTTCAAATTGACGTTCTTTTTATTTTGTCATTTTTTTGGTTCTGTTTTTCATTTTCATTTTCTACGGCAAATTAAATTTGAATGGATTATCCGTTTGAGCTGAAACTTTCAACGCATATCCCTGTTATGTATGTCCACGTTATGTCCATGTTCCTTATAAATATCATTCACTGAGAACAAATATTTTACCCTGAATAGGGGTGGCAAAAGCATGATAATCCAATAATTCAAGGATAACTTAAGATCAATTCATTGAATTAACTTGAATTTTGTAGGGCTCATGGACAAGAGGTCTGAAAACAAGCATCCAAATTATCAAACAGAACTGATGGCATTTAAAGGAGTTATTAAAAATTCACTGGAAAAACTCATTGATTATGCGTATAATTAAGATAATAATTTTTTTAATGTGTATAGTTTCAAATCACGGTTAATATTTGAAAATATGAATTTCATTGAATTTTTATCGAATGTTTTAGTAAAATCGCTAGGGAACCACCTTAAAACATTTATGTTGAAGATTGAGCTTTGAAATTATTTGAGAGAATTCTGCATATCCGAAAAGAGTATTTTGAAAATAATTATTTTGAGTATTTTTTGGGATACTCATTTGGGGATGCAATTAATATATTTTCGTCCTGTTCTACATCAAGTATTAATTCTGCATGATCCATTGATTGATAATAACACGGCGGTGTTTAGTGAATTTCATGAAAGATTATCTTCTGGTATTTCTGAGAAGTAATTCCGTTTATATAGTGCATTTTTAGTCTTTCGATGATTCAGGGATATGGTTGCAGTTGTAATTGCAAAAAATCTGTACTGTGAAATTTGGACGTTTTTGGTTGCAGGTCAATAGTAATCGCACTAACTTGCAAAATTACGCGCACTTTTTCGATATGCGTTGATACTTTTCTACTTAAAGTCACTCACTATATGTTATTATGTAAATCTGTTTTTCTTTTTTCTGGAAAAAAAATTTTTCTTTTTTTCTTAATTCTATTCACTAATTATTCGTATAAAGTACTTTTCGCTAACTGCAATATTTTTTCATTTGTTAATTTTTGCTCTCCAGAGGTTTAGAGGTTTATCTCAGTTATATGAATAGTAAATGGAATTTTAAAGAAGAATTAAATTAAAACTTCAAGAGGGAAATAACTGCATTCAACTCAGACTGTTCTGTTTTTAAAGTCGTGAACAAAAAAAAAAAAAAGTAAATAAATGAAACGAAAACTGCCAGTGAAATTTTTATTACGAAATTTGAAAAACTTAACACTGTCACAGTCCCACTTTTTAAGTTTCAGGGTCAATAATTTCCGTGAAATTGGCCTCTGTAATCTCGCTATTGAAATCTTCCTTCTTTCTGGAAATTAAAAAAAAGAATAAAAATTCAATCCACCGATTAGTATTAAAAAGGAGCCTGGAACGAAATAATTTTTCGAAAGATTGAAAAAGATTAAAATAAAGTACCTACACGTTAAGGAACCAAAAAAAAAATGAGTCTTTCAATGATATCGTGTGGTCTCGCTGCTCGAAACGCGTATTTATTGCCCGTTTAAAGTACGATTTTCCATTTTGCTAACTGCAGTATTTTTTTCGTTTGTTAAATTTTGCTCTCCAGAGGTTTAGCTTAGTTATACGAAATGGTCAGTGGAACATGAAACGAGAATTAAATTTTAAGTCACGAAAAAAAATGCCTGTGAATTATTTAGTATGACATTTGAAAAACTTCACTCTAATACAGTCCCATTTTCCTTGGATTATTATTTAATTATTTTGATATATTTTTAATATATTTTGCTGGTTGGTATGAGTTTTTCGATTACGGAGACACATCCCGCAAAAGTTGGAAGGCATTTAAGCAAATTTAGGCAGTAGCACACCGCCTCTATGTGCTTGCGCTTTCTTTGAATTCTTAGATGAATAGACTTGTATTTATATTTATTAGTAAAAATTTCGTTTGCATAAAAATATAAAAAGAAAAAATAGCCAGTAGTATCTTTTGGCTAGGATATTTTTTATGACCAAACCTTCCTGGCAGTGGCCATTAATTTTTAAATTTATCTTCGAAAGTAAATGTTGAAAAATAGGTAAATAAAACACCTTAGGGAGGTTTAGATGTAGTTTTCAAGTAGATTTGGAAATGTAAGTAAGAAATTTGAAAAGCAATAAAAAATAATTATTTTAAAAATTTCTGAAAGTTATTAATAAGTTATATTATTTTTTATTATATTATTATTTTTTTATTTCTTTTAAAATGGTTTAGATCATTTTTCAATCATAAAATTGGAATTTGTAATAAATAAACTTTATTTATGAAAAGAAACGATAAGCAACGTCTAATTAAACACTGGTGCCATTTCTTCATCCTACCTCGTATGAATCAAACACTTTTGATTAGCTATTTCTCTTTATTGTGACATCATCCTTCTACAAAATTCGCATACATTCGTTATAAAAAATTCTGTTTGCCAAATTTTCAATTGCTACAGATCTATAAAAATTCTTCAAATCGACATCAATTTATTTATAGAAAAAGAAAATCAGTCAGCACTAACTGTAAAAACTTCTATTTAATCTGGTCGGCGAAATTTGCAAAAACAAAACTCATTATTGGTTCGTGAGGTTATTTCAAGAATGTCAAGAGTCTATTGAATTTTCATTTCTGGTTCTTTCTGTTATTTCAAAGATCAGGCGCGCGATGAAAATGGTATAAGTTTTTTTTTTTTTAATCCAAAAGTTAATAAGTTGTCTCAAATATTAATTCAAATATTCCGACAAATGACAATGAATCTATATGAAAAACATAGACATAAATTTTATTGTTCAATCAGCATCAGCATAAAATTTCCGCGCTGTAAAATACACCTTAGTAAAACAATGTTTAAGAAACATCATTCCTAAAAGATAAAAAAAAAAGAAAAAAAAAACGCAGCAGAGCCTCTGGAAGCGTTTTCACAGCAGCGTTTCTACTGATGGACAAGGTTTTGTATTTAGGGTAAAGAAGGATATCTCACAGACTGATTCAAAAGATTTGGCTGCAGCCATAAGAAAAATTTTCAAAGTGATACGTGCTTAACTTGCTAAAGACGGCAAATGTAGATAAAACACCATTACCATTTGTACTGGAAGGCTGCAAATCTAATGCAAATAAAGAAGGCAAAAAAATAGCTGTGCAACTGGATCTTACGGTTTCAAAAAACCATAATCCACTAAGCAACTCAAATTATTTGCTGATAGAGTATCTCGCGTTCAACCTTTACATATTTCGCGGAAAAGGGCTGGAGGTTTGTAGCACAGAAGAATTTTACTTCCGCGTTCTGATCTGGCCAACTATGAAACCGAAGCAAATGTCGCACTGTGCTTATTTTCTTGCTCTCAAAAGAGATGATTAGGGAAATAAAATGTTTTTTTCTTAGCGTGAAATTTTAATATGTGATTCACAGCAAAGCTTCTCAACTATTTCTCCAAAATTTTTAGGAAAATTTGTTTTGATCGAAGCTTTTTTTTGCTTCATCAAAACTATATAAAAAGTCTACCTGACGACACGAAAAGGATATTATATAGTGTGAATGGATTAAATCGATGACACGTTTTAACGAGTCTGAAATATATTTTTGTTATTCGAAATTATATAAAATTTTTCTAGCTCATCTATCGGTATGATAATAAAAAGATTTATCCTATACACATTTTACATGCTCAAATAAAATAATCTTATGACCATATTACTCCAAATGTAGTAGATTAAACCATATTCAGACCTGGTGTATGCATGGCCCCAGTGGACGGAGTGAAGTTTTTCGTTTACGACTGAAATCACTGTTAGGCATTACCTAAATGCTGCTATCTTTTTTGTTGTTTTTATCGAAATTTGCTTTTTCATCTTATCCATTCTTTTATATTTCAATGTGAAATAATATATATAACACAATCTTTCAGCCGGTAGGTACTCATAACCACAAGACAGTCATCAGAACCATGTCACCGGTCTGGACAGGGTCAGATAAATATATTAAAGAGCAATAGTCTAAAAATTCCATTTTGTACAATAAATAAACCACTGTTTATAAAAAACCTCCAAATGATTCAAAAATGCAGCTTTTGCCTCGATATTATTAAATACAATCAATTGCAAACCAGTTGAACAATTAATAAACCATAGTTTTTCTGACTGTTTACTTGTTTTACAATATAACGTTGTGAAATTGAAGTATATCAATACATGGGTATATTACCAAAGTTCGTCCAATTCATCGCACCTCTAATTTTAGCATTGCTTTTAAATCAGGCGGAGGCGACCCCTTCTTCTCCGAAATATTCTTTTAAACACGCACAACAGCATACAAAATGATAGGAATGCAAGTAAACAAAACAGAGCCCAATCTTCAAATCTAATACGTTCCATTGTAGCTTGTATTGATAATGGATATTTTCTTATTACGTCGGCGCTCTAAAAATATAATATCGGTTTTATTTGCTAAAAAAATTTCACGCGAAATGTAACGTGCATCAATTTTCACGTAAATTACATTTCGGTTAACTTCAGATTTAACTTGGTGAAATTTAACAAAATCGAAATTTAACGAACCTCTCATTCGTTCCACAATAAACAAACAAATTTAACCTTGATATAAAGTTTAAATTCTTAAGTGAAAGTATCGTTGACATAATTTTTGTCCCAATTTCAACTCTACGACCCATTAAATATATTTTAGGTTTTGAATTAAAAAAAAAATGCCTGAACAATATAAAACCAGGGAAGAAAACCTTTCAGCGTATATCTATGAAATTTTTATCGAGTGACCCATAACGAACGCATTATTGATGGACAACTAAAACTACCTACGTCATCGGAAAAGCCTCTGGAAAAACGTTTTCAGGCGTAGACCCTTTTCCAGGTGACGGAATATTCCACTTTATCGAAGGACACGATGGAAGAGGCCTTTGTTTCATGTCATCGATATCGACAAAAACTTTAGAATATAGAGGAAGTTTGCTTCCTAAACAAAAAAAGTAGCTCAGTAAAATATTTAGTGAACAGCTCTGAGGGATTCATTAGATAGGTTTGATTACATAAGAGCCTGGATTTTGTTTCAATTGGGGTATAACAGCTCGTCCAGCCTATATTTAAAGTAAAACGTAACTTTAAAAGAAATTTGCATCACTCTAATAAATAAGAAAAGGAATATCGAAGGATATCAATCTCAGATTACTTAGTGTTACCTTACATTTACAGTTATTTACACAGTTACTAACGATACAATGTTTTGTTAGATATTCGAAATTGATAGACTTCGGTAAGATATACAACTTTCGAATGTTAAGCCTAACATTCTCAGATAAATTTTCTTGGTATCCTTACATTGAATCCATCGCAAAATCTGCTGCCATTGAGGTCGGATCTCTATTCCGGATGCGGCAACTTCTTCCGCCTGAGAATATACCTTATATCTATTAGGCTGACGTTGGACCAGGTGTTGAATATTGCTGCCATCTTTGAGTGGGATCCCCTGGTGTATGTCTACATCTTCTTGACCGAATTCAGAAATGTATGCTTAACCTTTCTGGCTCTTGGTACGAATCTTCAATGACTTTCCCATCGCAGAAATGTAGCCTCAATGTCACTATTCTATTAGTACTTCCATGGACACTGTCCTGATGATTTAAAAAAACTGACACCTGCACTTAAGATTTGTTCAAGGAACATTTCATCTGACGCTCACTTTTTGTTATTAGTGTTTCCCCCACATGCAGCTCGCTTGCAGAACTCTCTTCCTTCCCCTTGCTTTCCTTCGAATTGTGACCTCCAATCTTTTAAGACTAATGTAATATCTTACTCAGGTTGTGTAAGACCTGTTTCATCTTTATCTTTTGTTTTAGTTTTTTGCCTAATAGGGGCATTTAGCATCGCAGAAAGATATTGATTTAAAAAAATCTTTATTTTTTGGGTTTGCATTACCGCATTAAATAAAAACCTCATTTTGACCACACGGAAACTTGTGGTCTGAAATTTAGTTAGCCAATGTTGAAGGTCAATGATTTGCTATTAATTTTTTCATTAAAAACAACTATTGTTTTGTGAGTACGTAATGTCTAATGGAGTAATTTTCTTAATTTCATATGTACTAGCTAAGAACATCGACTTATCTTTAATCCTGGACAAAATGCATACTGTTATTAGCAAGTCAGCCACACAAACTTGCAAGGTCTTCATTTAATCTTCTAAGCAATTATTTTTGACAATACATGGACCATCTACCCAAAAAAAAACCTTGCGTGATAGATAGCACTGCATGTCATTTACATATAAAAAATGAAATCATTGTCTATGAGAATCATACCAGTTAGCTATCCAGAATTAAATCCAGCCTGTGTGCAATCATTAAAATACTACAAAAATGGAACTATTGTTACAAAAGTTTTTTTTTTTTTTTGAACTTCGCTAATGGGACACTTGCCAGCCTGGTGTAATGCTTTTTGGAAAGAAAACACAAATAATTTCCAAATCTGTTTGGTGAAAAAAAAAAAAAATGAACGCTGCAAATTTCGGTGTTTTGGGTCTACTGTGATTATAGGAAATGATAGATGGTCAGGAAGTCTTTATAGACAAACCTAGTTTTTGGCCTTGTTTTTAGAAGCCCTGTTGAACTACTTGTAATTTCGGTTAACTTATTTTGAATAAGTTCATGTTTCTTCTTCTCAGTTAGGCTTTCATTTTCTGTGTGTAATCGTTTGAACTTTTAAAATCGGAGTAACTATTAACAACTTCTATTTACCTCTATGGTACAGAAGGGCCACAAACACCAATCGTACCATGCCTAATAGAATTTTAAATTCACAGTTCATTTCAGTAAAAGAATAAGTATATAACGTTGTCTATATAAAATACATATTTTAAAACACCACTTTAAATTAAATAACCGTCTTCTCCTCAATAAAAGCACCTCTCGAAAAAGCACCCAAATTTTAAAAGCTCCTCTGGAATAAACACTCTTATTGAATTAATGTATCTCCTGAAAGAAGAAGTCTTTAACTTAAATTTTAATATTCCAACCATGAATACAAGTGGAAATTATAACAGGAATAATATATATATTAATATAGTTAATATAGTAATAATAACATTATTATTAATATAGTAATTACTCATTGGTTAATTAAGGTAATTGTATAGCGATAAATTTT
>JAUZNK010051930.1:0-15828 GCA_035046665.1 Euphysa ruthae
GTGAGTATAATTAAATTATTTAGTAAACATCAGTAAATACGCGTGCTCTCAATACTAATTTATTCTTTTTCATAAATTTTTGCTTGGATTTTTGATACCAGCGTTGTCAGCTTCCATTACTTATAACTGTCGCATCACTATATTAGCTTCTTTTTTTTTTTTTTTTTTTCTTCAATTTCAATTTTGTTGACTTCTTTTTTGGCTGCGTAAGTACGAAAAGTACGGTGTCTAGAATAGTGTTTTTATAAATTGACCATCGTCAAGATTCATACCACCTTTTTTTGGTCCACATTCGTTATATAGTATTTTAATTGCTTATCTATCTTTTCTTTCAAACTTGTTGGTTTCTATTTTGAGGTATTTAGCATCTTCCCATTTTATGTTTAGCGGACAATTTTTATTGTGGTAAGCAATTGCAGATTAGTCGTGGTTATTATCTTTGTCATGTTTTTGATGTTGTTTTATTCTGTTAGATATATGGATTTTCGTTTCCCTGATATATTTGTTTTTCAAATTTTCTGCTCTTTTTAGGTATTCTTTATATGAATTGTTTACACAGAAGCATTGAACCAAAATTTTTTTTGCTGTAATAATTCTTCAAATCATATTCTACTGAAAGAATAGATTGGGATCTAACATACCAGGATTAAAGTGTTATGGAAATAACAGGGCTATTTTATTGAATCAAATATGTTTGATTAGTTTATTGTTTAAAATAACAGAAAACTAGGATTTAATTTCTTGCTTTATCTCCAGCACAGGTGCTTTTGTTTTAAATTAGCAATTTCTATATCAGGTTTTATGCCATTTTTAGACAAATTCTAGAATATAATGAATAAATGTAAAACAAATGTGTGTCTGCAATTTTCGATTTCTTAGTTGAATAATGAGAGCTGCAAGTGAGGATATTGGCTTCTTGACAACATTTAAATTCTCTGAAATAAATTTTTATATTTTCAGAGGCTATGCTACATTCTGCTGAATATACTACAAGTGTTAACATAATGAGTTTGATTTCATTCTCTTCCCTCCTTGTTAAACTGCTGGCTCAAATTTATGAAACCTACAATTTACTTAGATACAGACAGTTCATTAAACATGTTACAAGAACCATTAGGTACAAGTCTTACTTTAATCTTTGCAAAGCGAATGTCTTATAAAATTATTCATGTGTTTTAGTCATTCAGCATATTTTTTACTTTGTCGAACTTTTCTTAATTTTATGGTGGAATTAAAGCATGAAATCTGTGTTGATGTGTTAGGTGATATACCCTATGTTTTTTTTAATATTTTTTTCGACTGGCAGGGTTATTTTGGCTTTGATGTTTACATATTAGTCTATATAAAGTATTGAGTATGCTCTATTACTACTTTAAATAGATGGATTATTTTATTCCTTGGTTCATAGAAACTGTTTTCTGTTTAAGCAGAGATATCGGAAAATCTGAAAAATATCTGATACCTTGACTACATAAAAAAATTTACGGTACATACAATTTTCCAAATTTGGGCATTCTGGATATTTTCAGAATAGTGAATAACTTTTTTCACACCTTCCACAAACTTTCAACTTTTTTTCATTTAGAACACTTAAAAAAGAAGAACATCTGGTCTCAAGATGTTTTAAAAATTTTTGCTAACATTTATCAAACCTATCAATGAATATTTTGCACGTATGCACTGTACCGTATGCAAGTTACATTTTTTGAAATTTGCATACACGATGGACCACATACCCAAACACTTTAAGTAAGCTAGCTATACCATTTTTTACTTCTGTACTAAAGATACTAAATTTTTTCAGAGATTTAGTTAAGAAATTATAAGTTTCATTGAATTTTTCAGGTTGATAACACAAGTGCTGTCTGATCATTGGATTGCATATCGCAAGTATCGGAATGAAGTAATGAATGAAGGGATGGAAGACTACCCTATTACAGCAAATATGACGACTGGATTTAGTCTGCAAAGACTTCAGCTAGAATTTGACAAGTTCTTATTACGTGCTTCAAATAGAATTATATCTTCTAAATGGTTTGATTTTTATTAAACATGAGCTTTGTTCTTGCCTCTTTCAACTCTCATTTTTTTTTTCTGTTTAAAAAAAAAACCCTTTTAAAGCAAAAATATAATAAATTTTTAATATAAAAAAATGTTTTTAAACTAGAAAGTCTAGGTGAAAAGGAAATCAAATGAAATGAAGCTTGGGTTTTAAGTAAAATCTTGTAATTAGGATAGGAGCAATGTTTTTAGTGATGGTGGTGGTAAATACTATCCCTTTCTTTAATTTTAAAACAAAAACAGCATCTGTAGTATCTTGATTTTCACATGAAAACTAGGTGACTAGCCTGATTTGTGAAAAGTTTTATTATCAAATTTTCTACTTCATTTTATTTAGCATTTTTAAGCAAAATCAGCAAAAATTTACCAAAAATAGAATTATTTTTTTTTTAAATTTTAAGAGAGTAGTTGCTCGAGGATAATTGATTTGTCTAATGCGACAAGATTTCATGGAAATCAGCATAAATTTCCACTTTTATCATTTTATAAACTATCAACTACAGTGTTATAAACACTATCAACCTCATTTTGTAGACTTTTGACTTAACGTTAAACTTCATTTTGGATTCATGTCCATTGTTCTAGTCATCAAAAATTTCGTTTTTATTTTTGATTTATATTTCTTTTTAAATAATGGCCATTTAAAAAATTTTGTCTAAAAATGGCATGGAAAATGGATGTAAATGTGTATAATAAGAAGAAGAGCCAGCCCCTAAATCATGTTAAATTTTGTCCAAAAATTTACATTTTTCAGTTTTTGTTTATAAACCAATGTTCAGAATATGCCAGAATTTCAGAAAATATTTTTTCTTAATATTTAAATATATGAAATGTTTTGAAATTTTACCGTGTGCTGGCCTCAGGATCCTAAATAAATTGAATTTTTATCCAAATGAAGATTTTGTCAATTAATTAGTTGTCATAAATAGTATGTTGCTGTCATGTATCTTTTTTTTGTATTTTTTTTTACCTATCCAATGGTTCATTGTTGATTAGCTCTTCATTTATATAAGTTAACCCAATGGTTTTGTTTTTTGAAAATTACTTTAATGACTTTAATTACAATTTTGGCCAAAATCAGTAAAAATTTCAACAAAATCTGTAAAAAAATAAGGAATTTGCAATAATTGTAGGACTAGTCGTACTAAAATGGTTTCTCCTTATTCTAAAAGTATTTAATAGTACTTCTTGGAAAAGTAACACCATTTTAGCCTAATGTCAAAATAATCTCTTTTTTTAACTTTTAAGTTTTTTTTGACTGTGATTCTTGAATCTTTTTGAAAATGCTTAAAACGAATTCATATTTATTGTATACGGCCTTTTGTTATTTGGACTAAAATTTATCCCTATCTATAATTTGGCTAAACCAGTGTTCAAAAAGCTCAAATCAACAAAAGACTATAAGGTACTCTTCATGTTTTTACGTAGTGAGGGAGTAGTATGCTTATATTCAGTAATCGTTTGTTTATATTCTGTATTCGCATGGTAATTTTCCAATTAACCAATTTTGGAAACGCTGCATTCATTCAAACATTTTTAGCATAATTTATTCGATACACCATAATAAAACACACTTTTCAATTTTTTTTTCTTGCGCAAAGATTATTAGATCCAGTTTTTTATAAATTTTTACTGGTTCAAAATTAATTGAAGTTGAAACTTGTATAAAATAAGTTCAACCAAAATCTTACATCTATAACCCTTGATGGACTGTACTCGTTTCTGACCGTGAATTCTGGATACATCTTGTGCTTTCCTGTTGATCACTAGCAATTTTAAATTTTGCCTAATTTTTCTTTCATTTTTTTAATGCTAACTAGATATCCAACAGTCTCTAAGTGCTTGTTTATTTTTCTTTAGTTCAGGGGCCATACAATTCCTATCTACAATGCCATTTGATGCATTAACAACTTCATCTATGTGGATTTTACTGCACATGATGATCACACAGCAACCTGATGTTCATTTGATTCTTGCGAAACAGTCATTAAGTTTTCCAAGTGTTGATGCACTTGTTATATCGCCAAGTGATGGGATATTTTTATTAACTGCATTCTCCAACATGGCTATATCGAGGGAGGAAGAAAACAAGGAACTCATTGAAATGTGTGCTAAATTTATTTTGGAGGTTTGTGAGCTGTCTTGACTTTTCTCAGTGCCTTATAGATATTAATCTTTAGGCCTAATCAAAAGTTTTGAATTTAGTGGGTTAAGAAGTTGATTAAATATTATTTAAACCAATAATCAATAACCACGCCTATCTTTACCTCATCTTGGATATTAGGTAGGGTGCTTTATTGTTTATCTTCTGGCGTCTTGAGATTTAAGTTTTGTATTAGTAAGAGCATACTGGGTTTCAGTTTTTCATGTTTATATCTTCTGAATTATCTGTTTTTTTTCTTCTTGCAGTTATCATTTGTCAACACTTCACTTGATAATCTTTACAAAAAGAATGGTAAAGACCTTCTTGCAACTGTCTCCTGTAAACATTCCTTTGTAATTTCATTCTTAGTCAAGTATGCCAGTGAAAATTCTCAAAAACTAGAAAAGGTTGGTATTTTTGAATCTCCATAACTGGATGCAATTAGAAATTGATTTTACTAACTGCTTAGTTGAGGTTGATCATTGCTTAAGTTTAATATTTTTTTTTTTTTTTGTATATTTTTTGATAGATAAACAAAATTAGGCATTATTTTTGTCTCACTTCAAAATAATGTTATGTTGCTATTATGTTGTACAATAACTGATAGGTTATTGAGAACCTTTTTAAAGGGTCTTATTGGAGGGTTATACTGTAGATTCGAAATAACACTTACAGAATCATTTATTCTTTTCTATATTTAGTTTTAGCCATCATTTTATGTCAACAAATTTTGTAACTCATCTTTTTTTCTTACTTAGAAATGCTTTTAAAGGCAAAATAAGTAGATAAATTATTCAAAGGTAAATAACTGATATCTTTATTTCAACGTGTGTTCATGTGATATTGTGACAGTTCTATAACTAACTATAAATGTTGTTTTTATTAGGATGTCATTAGTATCTTTAAGACATTACCATTGCAAATTTGGTTTCCAACGCTCGATGATATAGAATGCATTCGCAGATGGCTAATAGAGTTCCCTTTAACATCAGAAGAAAATAAATTAGCGCAACTTCTTCTTTTAGGTATAAACTATGGAGCTGCGCAGGTAAATTTTTTCTTCAAATAGTATTTGGAAAATTGTGGATAAAATTTCAACTTTTTAATAATTTGAACAAACTTTTCTGTTTCATTTCTGTTTCTGCATATACTGTTAAGAGAATAGAATAATTAGATAAAAGTCACAATTTACTTGATATGAAATAGTTGATAGAAAATGTTTTTTTCATTATACGATCAGATATTGTGAACGCATGTTTCACGAGTTGGATATTTTGATGGTTTAAAAGTGAAAACTGTTTATTTTTTTTGTTACTGAGATGTTTTATATGGCACTCACAGTTACAATCTATTCTTCTTTCTTTGAAGAAGGAAGAATGAATTATAGAATTATATGAATGAAAGAAATTTTCCACATTTGTTGAAACCATTTTATAAAAAAGTTATTTTGACCCGCAGATTTTTTCTATATTGAAGGTCATGTGTTTAAAATGTCAAAAATGAACGTTATTTTTTTTTTATCAATATGATTGAAAAAAACATCCATCCTGATATAAAAAGTATTTCTATTCTTTCTATGAGTCAGAAGCTATACAGAGAACAATTTTTCTATGTTAGAAAAAGGAAATTTTAAATTGCTGCTGTTAAAAAAATTAAATAACAAGA
The DNA here is from genome assembly GCA_035046665.1 of Euphysa ruthae. NCBI lineage: Eukaryota > Metazoa > Cnidaria > Hydrozoa > Anthoathecata > Corymorphidae > Euphysa > Euphysa ruthae. Next base: position 5,870 of record JAUZNK010051930.1, read on the forward strand.
AAATCTAATAATAATAATACTGATTTCTACTCAATCAACAGGAAGACCTTTGGCACGCTTGGGGAACTTTTACCACTTAAGTCACCAAATCTTTAACTAAAAAAAATCATAAGCAATGTTTACAAAGTTTAGTTTTATTTGTTGACCGTGCAATTTGGTTTTATATAAAGATTTTATAAAAGTCCGGAGTTGAACAGTTGAAAACAGGTAAGGCTCAGAATTCCATATTTAAATTTAAAAACGGATAGTGGTAGATTATAGTTATAAAATCTCTCAATACTCTTGACATCTAAAGATTTTTCTTTATTATATATATTTAATGCATTTAATTGTTTATAATTATTTAATATTTATAATTATAATTATTGTTTTATAATTGACCGGAATTTTAGAAGTTTTCAAAAGAGTTTTGAGGCAGCCTTTTATAACAACCGATTTATATTTGTTTTTAATAATTAAATTTTAAAATTTTATATATTAAAATACTATTATAAATTTCCTAATTAAATTTCTTTTAACAGAAATAATGAGAAATGTTGTATTTTTTAAACTATTCAATTTTTTAGATTCTAATGCTGTTTTAGACAGTTTTTATACGGGAAAATTAAAATCTTAAAGAAAATAGTTTTTTTTAGGGTAATCAAGATATGTTTCTACCGCGTTATTACCATTACTTAATTGCGGTGCTTATTGTTGAGGCATACGGTATATTATTTCCAGATCATCCTGGTGGCATTCAAAAGTTATCTACCACCGGGATCATTCAACAGGTGTTTCATGTTATAAATTTCTGTCCATATAGTTTCATACTTAATGTGAAATTAATTAATTAAATCAATGCAACTTGTCACACAGATATTTTTGCAAATTTATTGGGGAAGTAAAAACTTTACTGGTTGAACCCTGCTTTAACAGTAGAATGGTTTCTTGCTATGTTTATTTACAACAGATACAATTTTACGTTCTTGTCAGCTTTTCAAAAAAGTGGTTACAGATTCTTTAAAATTTTTTATGAAGTTTAGTGACTATCAAAGATATCATGTAGCCAAAATGGGTACAAAAAAAGATATCATTTAGCCCATATGGGTACAAAAAGTTTTTGCTTTTTGATGAATGTATGTATTCGGTCCTCCTACAAAGCAGAGAGGGTCTTATGATTTATTATTACTAGATTTTCTCCAAATAAATTTATTAGCATTTCCTCAAGTTTTGCATGAAGTTGGTGGACCATAGCTTCTTTGACCCATTTGACTCACTTGTTAAAACTAATATATGTATATACTCAATAAAATTATATGATTGGCAGGTTCATTCTTTTAAAGTTTTAGATAATAGTTTAAACATATCTTAGAAGAAAATGAAAAAAGAGGTAACCCTTGGAATACCATCATGAAGAAGTTATTTTAAATGTCATATGAGTCATACTAGAGGAGAAAAATATGTTGTGTTTGATGAAAGAAAGTCCAGGAGTCCATGAGCCAAATCGTAGCAATATGGCAATAGCAAAACAAAAAAAGTGATGAATACGGCTTTCTGGAATGGAAGTCTAGCAGAGCGAAAATTAGATTCAGGCAGTTTACCAAATTCTTCATGTATTTTTGTTTTTTTTTTTTTCAGTTATAGGCTTGTAAATTTCCTTTAACGTTTGGTTTTATTGTTTTAGGTGGGAAAAATTGCAGCATCTTCGTACAATAAAGTTCTTTATTATCAAGTTCATACAGATTTTTATAAATGGGCTTGGAAGGTTATGCTTATGTTAAAACTGCATGAAACTGATGTTTTACATTGCAGAATAATGAGTGAAGAGCGTCCTCTAAACCAAGGTATGTAATTCATTCTTAGAATTTTTATGGGAGTTTATATTATGATAATGGAAGAGTAATGAGATATTAGCAGATAGCCTTCAGTGTATATTTTAAAATCATGTAAAGTTATTGCATTTGCAATTTCATTTTGTGCTTGAATAAACATGCCATATCTAGGTATTTAAATATTATTAAACCGTAGTAATGCAAATCTATTGCGCAAAGGGGTATTCTGAAGCAAAAGACAAAAGTTTTTAAATGTCATCGGCTGGGGTATAATATAAGCATATTTTAAATATAAATCTGTAAAAAAGAACAAGAATTATTTCTAATTTTTTTTCCCAGCCATTGAGAAGAATTTTGACAAAGTTATGGAGATAATATTTTTTTTGAAAATTTAACCTAGTCTAGTCCTATGGGACCAAAATCAAGATGAGATATTTAAACTTATTTAGAAATTAACTTTTTACTTTTTTTATTAGGTTTGAGAAAACTGCACCAGTATATACCAGTATATACTGGCGTATACCAGTATATACCAGTATATACTGGCATATACCAGTATATACCAGTGTATGCCAGTATACGATCATTTTAGGTTAAATTTTTTTGTAATTTTCTTGAAAAAAAAAAATCTTTTCTCAAAAAATTTATTAATGAGAAAAATTATCTATGGCAATGAATTTATTTTTAGATTTTAATGTGTTTGAGTAATACAAAACGTATCTTTTGACTTTTATGTCAACTTTCCAAAAACTTTTTTCCTTAGCAAGTGGCTTTAAGAATGGTCATTCATATCAAGAAAAAAAATTTTTGATTTTCTGAAAAAAAATTTTGTTTGATAGGAGTAATTTCACTATTCATTCAAGAGTTCATTCACTTATAACTTTTAAAATCTTTTATCTTTGATAATAGCGGCAACAGCTATTTTTAAGTTAATGCTGATAACTCTTCTTATTTTTAATAATGAGTTTGTTTAATAGACAGTAAAACAAAAGCCTTGACTGTTTTTGCAATTATTATTAGGTTGTGTAGATAACTTGTCTTTCATTTTGAGAAAAATGGTTAGAGATAATTGTTATAAAAGTTTTCTCAAATGAAATTTTTTAGTTGAATATTAAAATGGGTTTAAAGTTAGACGTTGTTTTACTGTTTTAATCGAAGAACATAGTACATTTTTTATGTCTTTCTCAACAATATTTAAAGCATGAAAATGAGAAAAATGTTACCTATATTTTCTTGAGCACTATCTAGTTTTTAGCATCTGTTTGTGGTGGGAAGAAAAAGTTTTATTGAGCTCCTCTCTCTGGGAAAAAATTATTTTTATGTTATTATGACATAATTTGTATTATTTCACTTGAGAGTCTTTCAGCCATATGCTTTGTTTAAAGTGAGGTAAATTTTACCTCATGTGATATGAATATCATATGAATAAAATTTTTGGACATTATTTTAGGTGACTTGAACTGGTCGCAAGATTTTGTTTCTCAGCTTTACAATAAAAATCCATATGACATAGACATAAAGACAACACCTGCTTTAGTAAATGTCTTACGTGCTACAGAGACTAATGGGCTTTTGGCTTCATATGTTGCATTTGCTATGACTAAATTTGGACACTTGTGAGTTTAAATAATTTTTGTAACTTTATTGATTGATATGAAAAGCAGTAAATTCTCTTTCTGCTTTTCTGAAGAACTTTTTCTATTATATGGTCTAAAATTATTCTGGGTTCTTTTGGGTGTTTTTGTAACCACTGCAGCAATGTTTTATTGAATATGAATGTATTTTCTGACCCTTAATGGATCCCAAAATTTTCACTGAAATCATTTATTAGAAGGGTTATTTTGAAAACAAAAACATTATGCCTTTATTTGCCTTTTCAATTCAAGTGCTTTGACTTAAGATTTGTATAGGTTTTTGGAGACAGTGAAAATATTTTTATTAGCTAAATTGCATATCAAAGCATATATGTATTTTTTCAATGTTTTTAGTAATTTGATAATTTTTCTTTCAAAAAAAAGTCTTTGAATATTGTATGCTCAGAAGGTTTATAGATATTTTTTGTACGAAAAACCATGCAGAAAAAAATAGGATCCTGTCTGCTTTGGTTGGAGTTTTGTGTGTAACCTCAGATTTACTGAACTATTTTTGAAATATTAATTTTTAGGCATAAACCATCGTTGCCTATACCTGTGAAGATAATGACCAAATAATATAAAAATTGGCACGTGATTTGGCACGTTGGTATAACACATGATAAAAAAAAAAAAATTATTCCATAGTGGCATCAAAAATCGATGTGTTAGTATTAAAATTAAAATTTTAACTGATTTTTTTTTGCATAAAATGATCTAATCTTTAAAAATTCATGAATATATAAATTTTTGAAAGAAAATCACCTAAGGCTTCTCCGTTTTCAATACATTTTTGTAATGGATTGCAAGTCACGTGTGCCTGAAGGTATTCAACGGCATATAAGTGAAAAGGTAATATTAGGAATAAGCAATGATAAGTATTTTATATTTTTGCACCACGAAAAAAAATGAACTTCCTCAAAAAAGAAGTCAGAGTTATTGGGATGGATGCAAAATTCTTTCTTGTGTTGCAAGATAGGTTTCTCAATGTTTAGACAATTGTACTCTAGAATCATTTTTACACACAGAAACTATTCAATTTTTATAAAGTTCTGTTTTTCTTATATTATTTTCAATATTGTAGGTCAGATGTGTTCCTCTCTGAAGGTATTGCATATGTTTTGCTGTTAGCTGATGGAAAAGAGCACAATGCAGTACTTTGTATAATTGGCAATCTGTCAGCGCTCTTTGTGCAATTTCCTGAAAGGCTCGTTACAGATAGGTAAAATATTATTTACTTATGTAATAGCTCATGTATATCAAGTACATGGGTTAGTCATTAAGATTGAGAAAATAGCAAGTTCAGCTACATTACGGAAATGTTCCATTATATTTCTAGCTAATTTAACGAAATATGGCATATCTGTAGATAGTATGATGCATTAAATTAATACCTGTGTGTATTTTAATTTTTTTTTCAAGTTTCGTTTTTTAGAAGTTTATAATGATGTAATTTAATTTTAGAACTAGTTAAATTATACAAATGTCATTAAAATATCATAACTAAAATGTGGATCTAAATGAGTTATAAGTACTGAACCCAAATTTGTATCTTTGAAGATAAAATTACTCATTTATATATTTTCCATTTGATGAGGTTAATTCTATAATCATGAACATGATATCTTAGATTCAAACGTGCTTTCATCTTTATCTATTTATTAAACTTAAAGGAGACGTTGTATTTTAATTTGTTTATTTTTTCTTCCATCAACTCCTTTATGCAATTAAATCAGTGCTTTTTGCAATTCCTCTTGATATTATATGGAGATCTTCTAATTCTATAGTATTTCATAGTTTTTCTTGATTTCATTACACTAAAATGTCTGCTTTTTCTGGGTTTTAAAAATATTGACTTGTTTTATAAACATTATAAAACCCAATTTGTATATTTTTAATTGTGATAATTTGTCAGAAGTTATTTCCGAGTAATCAAATCAGGGAATATTAATTTATTTCTTAAAATTACTTTCTTCAAAAAAAATAGATATAATCTGTTGTCAGGAACTTTCCAAGGAGGGCAAAAATATAAACTGTCACTTTAGAAGATTATTGGAAAAGCATTTAATTTAGAGGGAAATTATGAGTAAATAGTAAAGCGGTTAAAAGAACAAGAAAAGTGTTTATAAAGAAATGTAGGTCTTCCGATTAAATAAAATTTACATTAAGAGAGAAGGGATTTCTTCTGGAATAATGGCATGAAATCCTTAAAATCATATAAAAATTTCCACTTTTGATAAGAAAAAGCTCATAGATAATGTCGATACTCAATTTTGTATAGTTTTGAGTAAAATTCACTTGCATTGATAAATTTTATTTTAGCCAGACTTATGTGCAAAAGATATTGATAATTTACATTTGCAAAAAAAATATTTTTGAGTACGACTTTCTCTTTCCCATTGTTTCAAAGTAACAAAAATTATTTTACTTCGTTCTTAAGAAGAATTTACCATAATACGTTATATATTATTATCAAACTGAAATAAGAAAAAAAAAATCATAAAATCTGTTAGTTTTGAAATAGCATAGCTACGTGTAAATAATTAAGAAACTGATAACTTGTCTCGACAACACCAACTATTTCATTTCTTTTGTACTCATGCATTTATTAGTTTAATTTTTCACACAGTACAGAGAAAGTGAACTTCAAACTATTTTACTGTAGTTTTCACATTCATCTATATTCCACAAATATCTTATCAAGCACAAGTTTTTGGTTAATTATATATTCTATGACCGTATTAACCATATAATACTAATATACTCAGTATGTGGTCATTTACATTAACACATTAATCAAGAGGTTTGTTTATTCCAACATAGGTTTTCTAGTTTTAAATTACTGACTTTAGTATTATGTATAAGATAGAGTGCTTTTATTGAAAGTCATCAAAGTGTCAAATAATCATGCTCTCTATATTATACAATAAATCTATTATTTTAACTACTTTAATTCAGAGTACGATTTTCCCAACAAAACTTCTTTATCTCTGTAAACAAACCTAACGTATTAACTAGTATTGGTTTATTGTGGTTTTGCAGTGACCCCACCTGAATTGTACCTAATTATTAGCACATAGTAAACAAAATTTGAAAACAGTATAATAAAATACACAATATTTAGGTATCTTTTATTTTTTAGTTATGTAATCATAGATTTTCTTTTCAACATTTGAGTAAAAAGTGAAGTTTTTTTTTTAATAGAATATCTACTAAGCCTAAAAGTCAAAATGATATTGAACTGACTTGTAAAAAACTCCACAAAATAAAACTACAACAAGTAAAACTATTACAGAAAGATAAACCGGCATAAGTAGATGTGGTGTTTGGGGTTCACTGCTACCATTAGGTTTAATAATTTATGCTGTCTACTTTTTTGAATTGTATCCCCTGATGTTGCAAAGATAAAGATATGTATAAAAATCATGTAGGTGCAGTATTCGGGGTTTGCTACCGCTTGGCAAGAGTTTATACGTTACTTATATTATATCCCCAGTAACGTAACAAAATAAATTAACATAAAACAGCTTATTAATATCATACACGATGTGCCCAAGTTATAGGGGTGCTCAAAAAAAAAGAGTATTTTTAAAACATGGAGTTCAAAAATTCAAAAACCTTTAATACTTAGCATGTATATTTTTCACAGATCTTGATTTTTTTTATATACATTCTTACATACCAATACATTTTGAAAAAATTATTACATATTTAGAACAACCCAAGATGCTTCAAAAAAACTTTTTGCATTTATTTAGAAAAAAAAAAAAAAAAAAACAAGCTGATAAGAAATAATTAAATTTTTTTTGTTTTTGGACTAAAATTCAGTAAAAATTTTAAAAGGAAAAACAAAAAGAAAAACTTAATAAAATAATTCAATAAATAAAGAGCCAATAACAAAAATCAATCTTTACCCTATCTTCCACCACCCTCTGACTTAAAATCTTAAAATCTTGGAGCAAGCAAAGCTGACAAAGCAATCTATTTTAAGAATATTTTTGCAAGAATCAAGCACTACACACAATCTGAATTAAATTAAATTCAGGCTATAAAAACATGCTGTAATGATATCCGTAAGAGTGAATAAAAATTAATTACTCTTGGTTTAAACACTTTAACGATTATTTTAAAATAAACTTTTTAGTTGGAAAATATTTGTCGTGAAATCCGTTTGATATGGTTTAAAATTTTTGAAGGATCTTCTATTTAAAAAAGTATAAGTCATGTCTTGTAATAAAAGCAACTCATTTTTAAAACCTGTATATTGAATTGAAACTTAACATTCAATATATTTAAAATAACTTTTAGATGCATCTTGTGACTTTAAGCATCCGTCTTCTTTTACAATTATTCCATCTTTTTTGTGTTTTTAAGACACTTTTTTGCATCTTTCAGCTGAATATTGCCCAAATATTTACTTCCCTGGGATGCTCCTTAAGACAATAAACGATTCTGGCAAAAATCTTTACACGTAAGGAATGCTATAGGTCAACTTAATCATTAAGTGAAACTGTTAGGACTTTTGCTGGGAACGCGGGTTCGCCATTTTTAAAGTTTTCTTTTTGAAGATTTTATGTTTTTATCTAAAATAGCAAATTTCAAAGATCTAAATACAAAAAATTACGAATTGAATTAATTTGAAGTCATGGGAGAGGGAACTTTATATTTAGAATGCTTTTGGTATGTTTAAGGTTTAAAGTTCTTCCCTAAACATTCTAACTTCTCAAAATTAAGGTGGAGAATGTAGATGCTAGAAAATGACCTCACATAATTCAAAGAAAGTCATGATTTAAGTTACTGCAAAACATGTGACTATTTGTTAGTAACTTAATCCTTCCAGTTCTGATTCTTCATTGGCTACCACAACAAGACCAAACTTTTCTGTATTGACCAATTTTAATAGGATTGCTATTTTCTTATTTTATCATTTCAATATTTTTTTCAGAGGAAGCTATTTTTTTAAATAAGGAGTACTCTCCTAATTAAGTTATTGTATAAAAAGGCACAAAATTTTCTCGTATTTTTCAGCTACCTGAAAGTGTTATTGAGTGCTGTACATATTGATGTTGGTCAAGCTGGTTATACAGATCGATTATGGCAATATTTTGTGATAGGGACTTACAGTAAAAATTTTGCTGCATTAATAACATGGCAGATCACCAATGCTAGAGAAAATTCTGATAAAATTTTGGTTATCAAGCATTGGCTCTTTGTTCTTCTCAAGATTCCATCTTGGTGGAGGTATGTATAATATAAACGTACATAGTAGATATATGTTTGAAAAACTGTATGTATATTGTGTATTTATTGTAGGTTGCTCAAGATCATTAAAAAGAAGATATAATATCAGCCCTAAATATATTTTGATATAAATTTTCAGTATTTGAAATATATGGAATTATATGGAGAAGTTAATTCCACTTCACATACATGCACACTCTTTCTCTAAAGAAAAAAGATAACATTAAAATTTACAAAAAATTGTTTACTAGCGGTCACACTCTAACTGACAGAGATTGACATGCCAACTTATCTATGTATGAATAATTGGAAGAAAATGTTGGCCTCAACAGAGGTTCCTTAAGAAAGAATGAGAGTTGTATTCATTAACTGATTCTCCATATAGAAAACCGGTATTATATACATTGTAATAAAAATAATGACCAAAGTCACTCTAAAGACTTAAATAAATATATTAAATTTAAATGGACTTTGTGATTGCCCCCAAGGAGAAAAACTTATTTAAATTAAAATAAAAATGCTCCAATAAGTATCAAGTTTCATAAATCTAACAATTTTGAGTATGAAATTGTAAAATTTTATTTTATTTTATTTTGCTGCAATATATTTTTTTTGATCTTCTTTCCCAAGGTCCTTATATTACTGCTCCCACAGTCCTCAAATTATTGCTCCTAGGGTCCTCAAATGTAATTGATGTATTTGAGGAAGTAAGTATTTATTTATTATAACTTTTATAGAGTTTTATAGATTCTTCATAAAATAGATTGTCCAATAGTCCATTAGTCACTAGTGCTTTTTTTTTTTTTTTTTTTTTAAACAACAAGTACCTGAGCATATAGGAGGAGTTAAGCAAGGCTCATTACTCGGTTTCATAATCTTAAGCATTTTTAGATCTGTAAATTATTGTAATTTTTTTTTTATCAGTATGTGGCTCATAGGGAGGTCATACGCTTTACATGCGCTAAGCCTCGGTTTGAGCCCTTCCTTGTGTGGTCATCTTTTGATAAGTTCAAAAGCTAAGCAGAGTTACGCTTATATTAAAGCTTCTCCACATTTTATATCTTTTCACTTTCATCATGATATGTTTAACTTAACATATTTTTTTTTTGTTTTTATATGTTTTGCCTTTACATAAAGTTTACTGCATTTTATTTATTTTTTTACTATTTTACAGCACAAGGTTTATAGAAGTGCTAATTTAAAGGGATTATAAAGTAAATATCGAAGATAAACATTTAATATTTCATTAAATATTTTATGCAAAATCTTTATTACA